>CAJNOQ010006263.1:0-13907 GCA_905250885.1 Didymodactylos carnosus
AGCTACAATGATCTTCTTGAGAGAAAAGTATGACTTGACCGCGCGACGGCTAAACTAACAAATATCCACTGGCCATGCAGTTAGTTAATTCATACATAGTAATGTTCACAAAGAAGAAAGTCACACTCCGTAAGCTTTTTACTATACTATGTCCCGTAAAAGCTGGATTTTTGAAACTCTATGCAAATCACCAACAGATCTCGATACTATTGTTGAACAATATGAATTAACGAAATTTCGGACGGAATATACATCAGTTGGTGTTAAATATACATATCGATGTGCGTTGTACAAAAGATTCCCATCGTGCGCCATGCAACTACAAGCAAAACAATTGAGCATGACCGATGTCGATACATTTGAAATATCTAAATTCGGTAAACGCGATCATGAAAAACGAGCGTTGACAACGCGCGCTCCATCACCTATTCGAGACGATGTCAAAACGTACGTTGCTGCCGGTCTCTCTGAAACACAAATTCGACGTGCAGTTACAATTGATCACCCTCAATGGGCTGCACAAAAACAAGTGAGAAGTCTGGTTGGTTATTATCGCACAAAGAATCATCCGTCGTCATTTTCATTGAGTGATTTGCGTGATTGGTGTATAGAACGCTCACAGACACCAGCGCATACACCAACAGAGAGTGATACGCCATTTGTGCTATATTCTATATGGCATACACAAATTACCAAATGATCGTTTACCACTTGGAAAAAAACCCACAGGACGACCAAAAAAACAAGTCTTGCTCTATTATTTTGATGAACACAGATTGCTATTTTTTGTAAATACTCAGGCTTACTCAGATGTAAACATATAAGTTTTGCATGATAGTCGAATTTCTATCAATCATTGAGAGAGGCTTAAAGAATATGGCGAGAATAACCTGGTTACTGATTAATTAATTAATCCGTTCTCTTTTCAATTATTTTATTTCACAATTCAAAATCGTTCTCTTTTCAACGAAAAAACCGTGTTCTTTCCCATTATATATTTTCATAAATGAAAACCGTTCTCTTTTAATTACAAATTTTGACGTAATTATCAAACCGTTCTCCATTCTATGCAAATTCCGTTCTCTTTTCATTTCTTGTCCAAATATTTTATGAGATTACAAATAAAAAGAACAATTTCTTAATTAATACTAAACTACTAATCAATGCTAAATATTTCCCTATCTCATTCTATTTGTTTTGACTTAAAATCTTGATTTTATCGATGAGAAAAGATGTACGAGCAATTATGTTTCTTAGAGAAAAGTACAAAAACGGCACAGACGATATTTTCATGTAAAAATTAAGTTCATCACTGTTTCAGCTTCATTTGAACTTTGAGGCGTTTTTATAAAAGAAACTAAATTTAGAATAAAATTTGTTGTATCTATTATTCGATGTTATCGTCTAGATATACAAAAGAGAAAACACGACAAAATGTGCGCGTGGAAAGGAGAAAAGACCTCGTGGATAATTTGGGTTGCTGCAACCTCAAAATTCGTACACATGCACAGGCACGTACTCCTACCTACATGTACCTACCCATACCTACACCTACCTACCCATACCCACCATACCTACCACACCAACTATAGCTCCCCTGCCTCCCTACCTATCACACCTGCCCAACCTACCATACCTACACGTACCTACCCTACATACCATACCTACTCTACCGACAAGTACCTACCCATACCTCCCCTACCTACCATACCTACACGTAACGACCCTACATACCATACCAAACACACCTACCCTACCGACACGTACCTACCATACCTGCTATACCTCCCCTACCCACCATGAACCCAATTGAAATGTTGTTTGGTTACTCACTCTCATGCTGCCACTCCCCTCTCTCCCTGTCCGTACAGGTCTGCATTTTCATCCTCAGTTTGGTAAGCAGGATCAGTATGTATGGGTAGGTATGGTACGCACGAGTAGGTACGAGAAGGTATGGGTAGGTATGATAGGTACGAGTATGTATGGTAGGTATCTAAATTCTGGGTTGCACCAACGTTATAAAATTTGAGATTGCGGCAACGCCAAACTATCCATCCAATGGAAGAAAAGAAAAAAGTAACAGAACAGGAAAAATGCCTAAATTTACTATGAGAAATCGCAAAGACCGCGGCGACCCTACCAGAAACTCAAAATAGAATTACAAGAAGCCCACTGTCGGATTTGCCGTGAAATTCTGCATATATTGCCTTAGTTTCAACTAATTTGAGGCAGCGCGCCAACGTACCTATTTTTCTAATGAATCATGTGAAAGGCGATTATGGTCAAGCCTTGGAATATCATTTGAGACCGTTGAAAATGATAGAAACCTGTCTTGCTTCTGACCATGATAGTAGTGCTGGAAGTCCGATGAATATTGTGCGTCTTTCTTATGTGAAAGATGGTTATGATTAAGCCTTGGAATATTATTTCAGAGCGTTGAAAATGAAAGAACTTTGTCTTCCTCCTACCCATGGCAGTACACCTGGAAGTCTCACAAATATCGGGTGTATTTATCATGTAAAAAGTGATTATGATCAACCGGTGGAATATTATTTGACAGCGTTGAGAACGAAGAAATCTGTCTTCCTCCTAACCATGGCAGTACAGCTGGAAGCCTCACAAATATTTGCCTTGTTAATAATGTGAAAGGTGATTATAGTCAAGCCCTGGAATAGCATTCGAGAGCATTGGAAATGATAGAAATCTGTCTTCCTCCTGGCCATGACAGTACAGCTGAAGGTATCACAAATGTTGCCCTATTTATCATGAGAAGGGTGATTATCATCAAGCCTTGGAATATCGTCTGAGAGCGGCGAAAATGAAAGAAATTTGTGTTTTCTCCTAACCATGACAGTACGGCTGGAAAAACAGATTTCTTTCATTTTCAACGCTCTCAAATGATATTCTGAGGCTTGATCATAATGATAAATACAGCCAATATTTGTGACACTTCGAGGTGTACTGCCATGGTTAGGAGAAGACAGATTTGTTTCATTTTCAACCCTCCCGAATGGTATCGCAAGGCTTGATCATAATTACCTTTTACATGATAAAGAAGACCAATGTTTGTGAGACTTCCAGGCGCATGCCATGGTTAGCGCTCAGAAATGCGTTAAACATGTTCGAAATCTGTCTTCCTACTAACCATGGCAGTACAGCTGGAAGTCTCACAAATATTGACCTTGTCTATTTTCCGAAGGGTGATTATGGTCAGGCCTTCGAATATCATTTGAGAGCGTGGAAAATGAAAGAAATCTGTCTTCCTCCTAGGCTGTGGGTCTGACAAATAGTATCGTTGTTTATCATGTGGAAGATGATTATGATCAAGCCTTGGAATATCATTGGAGAGCGTCGAAAATGAGAGAAATCTGTTTTCCTGCTAACCATGGAAGCAGTACAGTTGAAGTCTCGCAAATATTGGCTGTATATGTAATATGGGCTTGTTTGTCATGTGAAAGGTGATTGTGATCGAGCCTTGGAATGTCACTTGATTGACAACTTTAAGTGTCACTTAACGTCACTGTCACTTATAAGTGTGTGCACCATTTTAGGAGGTCGTTTCCTCCTTGAGTTACGGCCTCTCTTTGCTGCACTTCAACAAATGTTTGAAAATATACGAAGAATGTTGTGATCATTCAAAAATTGCAGAGATGCATGTGAATATTGCAGAGGTCGGGGACAAATAGAAGACTATGATTTAGGCACTATAAGGAAGCTTTAGCATTACTGGAAAAGTTGAATAAGAAAGGAGTAGTTGCCAGGTTGCACAACCGCATCGGATAGTATTATTATATGAAAGGCAGGTTTGATTTGGCTACTGAATATTGCACTATACCGATGGAAATATATGAGGAATGTTCATTATATGACGATACAGAATATGCAAATGTTCTTAGCAATTTAGGGTATCGAGCTAGCAAAAAGCCTAAAAGGATATCTGCTGACGGCTCTTGAGGACCTCTAGAAAACCAGTTTTTCAACAACTCTAAAAAATAATCAAAACCTTTCTTTTAATAAGGTATAATTGTAGCCGGCAAATTTCTGATTAAAATGAGACATGTTCCACCTCTACACGACCTTTCTTTGCAAAGTTATAGAATTTACAATGATAGCCCTTCATATTCATTCCCAGTGAAAAAAAATGAGCGTGATTCCGCAAGTTCCTGCGGGAACATTTTTTTTCGTCGGGAGTTTCAATTTTTCTGCGGAAAATGTTCAGTTTTTTTCAGTCGGAAGCGCTGATTCACGACGAAGTGTTTTTTCTGAACGTATGCAGACTTAGTTTTCTGTAGAAAACTCTGTTTTTCTGTGGAAATTTTCATGCAGGATTCTGCCGAATATATTTTCAGCAGAACCCAGTGAAAAAAAATGAGCGTGATTCCGCAAGTTCCTGTGGGAAACTATTTATGCGTTGGAAATTTCCATTTTTCGGCGGGAAACAGTAATTCACTCCGAAACTTTTTTCCGAACAATGCAAAATTTTTTTTTGTGCCAAAAAACTAGTATTCTGTAGAAGTTTTCATTCGGAGTTCTGCGGGCTACTTTTTCTGCAGAAGTCTTCTTTGTTCTGCTTAGTTTTTGTTCATTTTTATATAGAAATGGCGCGTCGCGATTGTACTCCCCAGTGAAAAAAAACGCCTGATTCTCAAGATCCTTTTTTCGTTGGGAATTTCAATCGGCGGGAACCATTAATTCAGGGCGAAATTTTTTTCAAACTTCGCAGAATTTTTTTCTGCTGAAAAATCTATTCTTCGATCAAACTTTCCGTTCAGGATTCTGCGAGATATTTTTTCGGCAGAGATATATCCCAAAGAATGCAAGTGCTTACTCTACACTATTTGCTAAATAGTATTTGCAATAATATTTCATCTAGCAGGATCACTTGGATCAGAAAAACAGACCGATTTGTGAGATTTTTAGAAGAGCAAGCAACTATATTAGAGTCAAGCTTGCGGTCGTCACGTATACTGCCATCTTTACGAAAAGGAATGCAGTTAACAATCAAATTTGTTTGTCGATTAATATTAATTAGTTCCTGTAAATTTTTTCCAAATTCTTGTAAATCTTAATCAACTAATAGATTAAAAAATATTCGGGAAAATTGTCAAGGTTTATTCCAAAACAATACTGACGGAAGAAAATACTAATAGAATTTTGAGCGCTAATTGAAATGAGCAAAATGCTGCTTTATCTTGAAAAACTAGTAATCGACTAATTCTTGATAGTAATCATTCGGTTTGTTGAAATAACCGTCTGTGGTGGGTTCATCAGGTGGTAATTTGGGATTCTGACCATCTTGTAATTTAAACGGCGAATAACCAGTTGTGAAATGTTGTCCGTATTATATGCGAATATCACAGAAGACAAATAAGAATCCAAATTACTGGATTCTTCATCCTGAAGTTTGGGCAACTGTAGGACAAATGTAGCGTTGAATCGCTCTCCCATATCGTTGGTTTGAGGATGATACGAGGTTGAATAAATATGATTGTATCCCAAAAGTTGAGTCAAAGCAACATTAGCTGATTCTGGAAGTGCAAACCACAATCTGACGAAATTGTTGTTGGAATACCATACTTGCAAATATATTCATTGAAAATCACTTGTGCTCTGGTCTGTGCTGTACAATCGAATTGACCTTTCTGTCTTCTGTAATTATGTTGTTTGCAAATAATGCATGAATTCACATAATCTTCAAAAATTGTTTTTGGTATAACAGGACACCAATATTTGAATTTCATTTAAAATATGAACGTTGAGCTGAGAAGCGTGCTGCTGTTGGATGATCATGATAGGTATGGAGTGCAGATTGTATCATTGAACTTGGTAAATAAATTAATTTTGATTTTACACCGCCCCGAGTTCTATGTAATAATTTATACAAAATTCCATCTTGATGAACGTACACAGAGGTTTATTTGGTTCTGATTCAATCTCTTTAATCTTGCGCTGAATTACTAGATCTTTATTCCGGTGTGCTTTTGATTGTGTAATGTCAAAATGATCGATTGATGGTGTTGTTTTCTTATCATCGATATCTAAATTTGAATCATTTATTGTGGTCGGTTGAACTGTTAGTGTTTACTAAAATTTTGCTGCTGATCGTGTTGTGTCCGCGACCACTGTACTGGTCTGGCCATCAATTTCCAATCCATAAATCTGTGTTCATTAATTCATCTTCTTCTTGAATTTGGTTTCTTGAAAAATAATCTGACAAACAATTATGTCGACCTTTGATATGAATAACTTGTTGTATATTCTTGTAATAACAACGACATCCGATCTACTCTTTTGTTTTTAACATCTTTTTTCATCATACGGCATAGCAGGCAGTGATCTGTATAAGCTATAATTGGTCGTCCGCTGATACGTTCTCATTCGTTCGAACCATTGCCATATTGCCAATGCTTTCTTTTCGATTATATCATAATTTTGCTCCACTTCTGTTATCACTTGTGAATGATAATATATATTGTATACTTGGTCATCTATTTCCTGGCGGAGTATTCCACTAATTCCTTTATTTGATGCATCGGTGCTCAGGATCAATGGGTATTTATCATTTGGAAATTGTAATAACAATGGTGCAGCTGTTAATTTTTCCTTCAAATCATAAAATGAATTTGATTGTTGCTCTTGCCATTTAAATTTGTAACGATTTTTCTTTGTAAGGTTGGTAACAGCATGAATCGGCGCTGCAATTTCTGCGAATTTGGGTATAAACTTACGATACCATGCAAGCGCACCTAAAAAATGATTAGTTTCTTTCAGTGTTCTCGGTTCTTTTAATCTTAAAATTGCATTAATTTTGTCATTGAGGGGTGTAATTGTATGTCCCAAATAATCTATTTTTGGCTGTTCGGTCGTACATTTTGTGGATTTAATTTCAAATTGTTTTGCAGTAAACACTTCAATACTTGATATAAATGTTGGACAAGCTCTTCGATTGATCCTGAAAACACGATAATATCGTCTAAATACACTTGACAATATGGGCGACATGTTTGTAATACTGTTGACATTACTCATTGAATTTCAACGGAGTTTACCTATTCTGAAGTGCATTTGTGTCTCTATAGCAGATGTACTTCTCGCGCAGTCCACATACCATCACTGGTCACTCTTGTTATGCAATTGCTACAAGTATTGCAGAACACACATAATGAAAAATATCAGATAGAATAATTGCTGTGTGCCGCTTTCTATAACTTTCTACTTTTAATGAATATTTTTCTTTTTTGTCCCTTTGTTCTATACACTACAGTGCAGTGTTTAGTCTTCGTTAGTCGTTTTTGGTCTCGTCGTCGGACGACGATGCTTGTTCCGTAATACTGTAGACTTCCAGTGACGGGAACAAAAATTAAAATATCAAAATCTACTTACGAGGAAAGGACACCAACTGTCCAATCGCTTTTGGCTTAAAACCTAGTGGACAATAGGTAATCGAGTATGCTGAATCCGAATATGATAATGGTTTTTGCCGCTAGATCTCTAGAGACCCGGTTTGTGGAAAACAAGTTTTTCAGAAACTCTAAAAGCTAACCAAAACATTTCTTAATGAGTTATGATTGTAGCCCGCAAATTTCTGATTAAAATGAGAGATCTCCCAGCTCTACATGACCTTTCTTTGCAAAGTTATAGAATTTACAAGAAAAGCCCTAAATTGATTTCGTCTTATTTCTGTAGCTTTCAGCTGACAAAAAACGATTTATGGCTTTTCTTGTAAATTCTATAACTTTGCAAAGAAAGGTCATGTAGAGCTGGGAGATGTCTCATTTTAATCAGAAATTTACGGGCTACAATCATAACTCATTAAAAAATGTTTTGGTTAGCTTTTAGAGTTTCTGAAAAACTGGTTTTCCAGAAATCGGGTCTCTAGAGATCTAGCGGCAAAAACCATTATCATATTTGGATTCAGCATACTCGATTACCTATTGTCCACCAGGTTTTAAGCCAAAATCGATTGGACAGTTGGTGTCCTTTCCTCGTTAGACTCATTTTTAAATAACCCGTAGAGCATAGCAAAACGTAAACTTAAATGAATCATCAGTTGTAGTACAGAACCGGATCCGAGACTGACTGTCCTGAAATCTAAAAATGTCCATCTTTCCAATCGCTTCAGTGGATAATATGACAATGTTAGAATTTTTTGATTGTAAAAGAACTATAACCGATAAAATAGCATTTTGTCAAAATCTTAGTTTGTTACAGCTCAATGGTCCGAAAGTTGAGTGCCCTAATCAACATATTGATTGGTATCTTGGCAATTTTTTTGGTCTTTAGTAACCTGAATTCGACGTGAAATGCAAAAATAGGGAAATATCGCTATCAGCGTTAAAAACTGCGCTGAATGGAGAGCCTCTCAAATTTTTTGCGAAACTTCGATTTTTTGAATTTTTTTGAATTTTGAGCATTTTTTGTCAAACATGCGAATTTTTTTTTAACTTGAGAGTTTATGGATTCGAACCAGTTTTTGACGCGGATTTTCAATTTCGATTCCTTTTCCATTTTCAAATCGAATTCAAGCAAAGGAGGCCCAAAAACTGGAGAAAGTTTAAAAATTTGCTACGGTTGTTCTGAACATTTCATACTTTTACGCATTTTTTCTGAATAACATGTCGATGCGTTGAAGAGAGAGGAGAAGGATGAATGGGTTTTATTTTTCAGAACAATTACTGTTTCCGACCGAAGATGGCTCCCGCTTGAGCGAGTGATGTTCGAGAAAACTCGAAGTTTTGGGGAAAAAGCTTTTCTAGCTACGCCAGCATGACTTAAAAACTTAGAAATTCAGACATTATGAAAGAATTTCTGAGCCTCTAGGCAGGAACAACAGACAATTTCCTCCAAAATGAGGCCTCACCACGTCATTTCTAGGCTAAGAGATTACGTTTCTAAAATTGGTTGCGTTTTCAGCGTTAATGTTCTGTAGAAACGCTGGGAATACATCCAGTTTTTGACACACTATATCTCAGTCTAGGAATATCGTCGTAGAGTTGTCAGATAGGTCCTATCTTGAGAAAAAAATTGTCTGTTCTGTCTGCCCCCAGGCAAACATTTTTTTGTGACCTAACGCACGAATAAACGCATTAGTTGATGAATATGACGCGCCTTGACGCGTTTAAGCAGTCAATGAACGCGTTTCTCGAAGCAGAACGTATGCAAACGCAACAAATATTAACGCAAAGTAACGTGTTTGCGGAAGAGAACAGCTAGAAAACGCGGCAGATATGAAAGTGTTTTAACGCGTTTAGAGGAAAATTCTCATGACAAAATAACGCGTTCGCAATCGTTAGCCTTTGCGCGTACATACACGTCAGAAGTGATTGAGTCGAAACGCGTTCAGTGTACGAATCCACGCGTTTACAACGGTGAAGAACAATAAACGCGTTTGAATACGTTTGAAAATAACGCGCTTTGAAATAACGTTTTTTCAGCATCTGACGCAGCTGAGTGCGTTATATTATAACGCTAAGCAACGCTTTCTAAGTTTGATGCATTAAAACGCATTCAAGGTAGAAACAAACGCGTTTAACCGCAGTAAAATTCAATTTCTCAACTTTAAGTCTAGATCATTACATCTTCTCGCAAATTTTGTTTCCTTAACGCCTTATTGCTACGCGAAAATGTTAGCGACACAGAAGTGAAAGTAAAATCTAATTTGAATGTGCATCTCTAAACTATCGCTGTAAAAAAAACATCAACCTGATATCGTCTTATCTTAAAAGTATACAGCGTGAAGAAGAATACGTAGACTATTACGAACGTTCTGTTCCTATATGTACCGCGTTCAGTCGTTCAGTTCCCTCCAGGAAAAAACGAAACGAAACCTTAGACAATATGCTAACTATAGACAAGGTCCGATATAGACCTAAATGCCTACGAAAAAGCTTGCTTCCACCTCTAATAGATCGAGAAGCAAACATCATCGCTTTCACGTTGTTTGAAAATGAATGAATTACATTGGTGTGTCGCAGTTCATCTTTCGACCGTCTGTTAGCTCAGCCGGTTGATGTGTTTGCTTCTTAATTCTAGGTATACACGTTCGATCCCTCACTACGGCAAGTAAGTAATTTCACATTCTTTCTCTCTTAACCTATCACAAATGCCTTTGCCAGAGTTTCCGAACTCTTTGAACGGCTGCAGATCGAAACTGCATTTAAATATTCCATTCTTTTTAAATTTTAATTTTCTAACGCGTTTTAACGCGTTTGCTACAAAATGAGACCAAGCCGGCTTCTCCAGGATCTCAAATGAATGAGATATAGAGGTTTTAAGTTTTATAGCATAAAATGGCGCTTTCTCCAGCGGAAATTTAGTGAAAGTCTGCCGTTATTTAAGCTATTAAAATTGAATCTTTTATAACTCAGCGATATGACATCCTGTGACGGCCGGCTTGGTCTCATTTTTTGGCAAATTTAACGCTCTTTAAGAGCAACTACTGTAAAAAATTTACAAAAAGTTTAAGAAGTTGAAAAACTAAATTTTACAAAATGGTGACACTTCAAAAAAGTTTAATTGTGTTGAATGAGGAATTAAAATCGAGTGTCGCTAAGCGAAAAACACACCATTGTGTTCAGTTTTTGACGCTCTTTTTTTTGGTGTACAATACATTAAGATTGAAGTTAATTTGAGGAAGTAAATAACTTCTTTCATGATTTTTTCGGTGTTATACACTAAAAGCGGGTTTTGGTCATCAAGATCCACTCAAAACCTAAAAATCTTTTTAGCGATCGATGGGAAATTAAATTCTACATTGAAATATATGTCTTTGATTTTTTTAGAGAAAATCTCTTGGTTAGGAAATGCGAAATACTGGATAACTCGGTTTTTCGAATTTTTCGAAAAATTGAGTTTTTGCTATAACTCTGTCAAATTAAGTCGAAACTCGACCATTTTTTTTAGCAATCATTGCACTTATCGTCAGCTTCTTTTTGGTAGAGAACCTAGCTGGCCGGTGTAACTAGTAACTAGCCGGTGACCACGTTTTCTTAGTATTTTTCAACTGAGTTCTGTGGTACCAGTGTCTAGAAAAGTAACTCTTGAAAAGCTCTGACCAAACAGACCCTATATATGATTGGCTCAATCCTTTATAGGTCAAATACGAGCCCAGGGACATCTAAAAGTCAACACAAGTGATGTTTAAGCCATTTTACTCCCATAAATAAGAGAGGTTCCCGCTAGTCTTTAGTATAGAAAAATAGCTACTGAAAAGCTCTACAATATTTGTTAATAGGAAACTTAACGAAGCCTGGCAGCAGGCTTTATGAGTTTAATATTAAACGTTTTCATAGGTCGTGGCTGTGCCAAGGGAACTCTTGATCACTTTTTTCTATGAAACTAAAGAGTCGATCGTACTTTTATGTGTCACGTTGCCCCTCTTCAACAACTCTATACTAAAGAAAACGAAAGAGAAATCCACATGTTCAAATACTGCGTACGTTGACTAAGAGGAAAAGACTAAATACCACAATCGTCGATATCCTTATACTAATACTGAACTGAATATATTCTTATTCTTAGTTTTTCTTTAGTATAGAATTGTTGAAGAGGGGCAACGTGACATATAAAAAAGATGTGAAAACAGAAAAAAACATGCGCATATATGAAAGTAATACCAAAAGTTGAATAACTGCAGAGAGCGAGTTAAGGGATGTGAATAGAAATACGTGTACTTATTTTGAGCTCTGACTAATTCTGAGATGTATTGCATCGTGTTCCCGAAGAGAAAACCGGGTAAAACATGGTACAATCAGAATCCTAACTGTCATAAGAAAAGTTCATTGAAAAAGTTCATTAAACGTTCATTAAAAGTTCATCTCGAAGAAAAATCATGGGCAAAAATCAAACGGTAACGCACAGAGATTCCGGTAGCAGAGTTACGCGTTTTTCATGTTCACTTTTTGATTTTTTCAAGTAGAGTTCCTCGGACCTTATCAATAAATTATACTGTCCTATATAGAATTTTGTGCTCAATCCGAATTTCATGCGTTTAGTCAAAGGAAACGCACACCTTCAGAGATATCCTCATTTTACACGATCTCAAATTTGCCTGGGCAGTACTCCAGTTCGGCTTGCAGTGGCGGATCTAGCACTACGGCGGTCCCCCTCGCAAACGGAATTCTAATGCAAGTACACTACCCGACTTCCTTAAAAAAATATTCATACTACCTCCGACGATATCGTTTAGAAATCGCCACCCCGTCGGTAGAATCCGGGATCCGCCACTGTCTGCTTGTGACTCGACAAAACTTGAATCTAAAAGTGGAATTTGGATATTGCGTGAATATAGTCACACATTAAAATTTTCACGCAATCTACGAATACTTCTGATCTCGATCATGGTCCCGTCAATTAGTACGCGATTCAAAGGAAGAAGAAAAGGCTTTCAAAACAAAACAAGACAAAAAGAATTAATAATTTTTTACTAGTTTTCAGTAGATGTCGCTAACTGACAGCCCATTTCATCATGTTTTACATCATGATGAACTTTGATGATGAACCATGATTTTTCTTCGAGATGAACTTTTAGAGAGAACTTTTATCGGCAAGAAAACTCATCTTCAATGAACTTTCCTTATGACAGTTAGGATTCTGATTGTACCATGTTTTACCTGGTTTTCTCTTCGGAAACACGATACAGTACATCCCAGAATTAGTCAGAGCTCAAAATAAGTACACGCATTTCTATTCACATCTCTTAACTCGCTCTCTGCAGTTATTCAACTTTTGGTATTACTTTTATATATGCGCATGTTTTTTTCTGTTTTCACATCTTTTATATGTCACGTTGCCCCTCTTCAACAATTCTATACTAAAGAAAAACTAAGAATAAGAATATATTCAGTTCAGCACTAGTATAAGGATAGCGACCATTGTGGTATTTAGTCTTTTCCTCTTAGTCAACGTACGCAGTATTTGAACATGTGGATTTCTCTTTCGTTTTCTTTAGTATAGAGTTGTTGAAGAGGGACAACGTGACACATAAAAGTACGATCGACTCTTTAGTTTCATAGAGAAAAGTGATCAAGAGTTCCCTTGGCACAGCCACGACCTGTGAAAACGTCTAATATTAAACTCATAAAACCTGCTGCCAGGCTTCGTTAAGTTTCCTATTAACAAATATTGTAGAGCTTTTCAATAGCTATTTTTCTATACTAAAGACTAGCTGGAACCACTCTTATTTATCGGAGTAAAATGGCTTAAACATCACTTGTGTTGACTTTTAGACGTCCCTGGGCTCGTATTTGACCTATGGGTACTTCCGCACAGGTCCGCCACTTTATACACGACTTAAAGCCGGGAAGGTTTGACTATATACAATCGACAGTCCTATTAAAGGTATGTAAAGACCCCTGACGCCCCATGAAAAAATTATTCCGAACACGGTTTTTTCTCGGCCATAAGTTCTGAATTGAAGCGTTTTTAGGGGTGCCCGAATAGCGAAATCTGCCCTTATTTAATACTATCAAGTGTTCTCATACTGCTAGCTGGAAAGAGCATACAAAGTTGCATATTTCTATCCGCAAATGAGATTTTCTTCTGTGACATTCGGAAGGATTTTTTGACTGGAGGACCTTATCTGCGTTAGCAGATATCACTCGTTTTATAGCGTGTTGGACGAGCTCAAAATCTAACAAAACATAACTTTATTTATAATCAAATGAAAGCCGCTTTTAAGTTTGTTCGTATGACGCAATAATGAAGTCTCTAGCAGTTTTCATTTCTTCGTGGTAAGCGCAGCCGTGAGACCTACTTTGGCCCTCCCTGGCCTCCTCCCTCGAAAACTACACGTCAGTTCTTCGAGATCTTGGCAGCCCACACACTACTCGACTAGTGCTACAAAAGGAGCAAGGTATTGACTTTGGCCAGGCGGTCTTTCTTGTGGCGGTTTTCTAGAAATCCCCTCA
>CAJNOQ010006264.1:0-13905 GCA_905250885.1 Didymodactylos carnosus
TTCTTGACACCCTTCAAGTTTTTTTGATTTTTACGATAGAAAGAAGCATCGAAAATTTTCAGGGAACACATATTCCTGATCGCCGTAAAATTCTCTATCGAATGGTGTCTGAAACATCGAAAAAAAAATTTTTTTTGCTCGAATTTTGCTTTGCGTGCACCTTACAATTCTGAAATGTTTCGTGTTCTTGTTTTTGTAATATTTGCATTTTTCATTGCACTCATAGTTCCCGTTGTACAAAAATGTCATTACGATAATATATTCTGTATTGATAAGAAACATATTCTCTGGTTGAATTTGATTCCTTAGCACAAAATTATATCCCGTACAATCAAATATTAATGTATTAGAATAACTGGTCAAATCGTTTATTCCAAATTGTTTTCCGAATGAGATAAAATTCTTAAGATCTTTATAAGAGGATAACTCGCGTTCAATTTCGTTCAATGGTATGCATTTTCCCATCCATTTCTGAATTATTTTTTTCAGATCTGAAGAAACATTGAATTTTGCTTCAACAATTTCGTTTATCAAATTATCATTCATTATGGATACCATATTTCTCATATCAAATATATCGTTGTTTAAATTTTCATCAATAACATTGCCCTTGATTTTTACATGTCTTGTGCGACTATACTTCGATCTTTTGTCAGACATCGTCACTCGAATGCCTTGATCTCTCAATAAACATCCTAAAAAAAAATATGTAGGGAAAAGTTTAAAGAAATATTTGTAAATAATCATACGAACCTAATAATAATCCAACGGGTCCACAACCGATGATTAATACATTCAAATTTATTTTCTGTTTGTCTGGAACACCAAGTACAATACTCTGTAGCATCTTTTCTTCTAATAATTATTTCCGAAACTACCACATCTCTTAATATTTATAGGTGAGCATATGCTTGGTTTTTGCCAAATTGATATGGTGTAAAAGACGACAAATCTCATTTCTTTTAACTATTTGTCATATGATTCAGCTAATGAAAAGTATATATGCAATTATACCGTGATCATACGAATCATATGAATCATTTATATCCACCCACTATACGTTGCGATAGTTTCAAAGATAAAACTTTGAGAATAAAATAATGACGTGACTTACTTTAATCTTTTTCTTTGTGTCAACAAACCTTGTGATACAATTTCAGTGAAACCAGGGTGTTTCGTCCGTTGTGTACTATACCCAATATCAGTATCATAATAATGTTGAATTTAGATGATATTTTTCCACACAGACGGATTTTGAGTCATTTCTCAAAGTTTTCACAGATGATAAGGGACAGTATACATAAGCAAATACAACTATTTTGTACAGAAAAATGTGCTGATTCTAATGGTGAAAATCAGCGTTTGAAAATCCTTTTTGGTTATAAAGTATAGCTGCTTCACTACATCTAACTGTCTTTAAGTACCTCAATGAGAATAAACTCATTTTTTCTGAATCTAATGGAGTAGGAACAATTCGAATACCAGATTCTTATGCGCTAGAGTCAGGACTTTTCAACCATATATTAAAGTGGCCACTCTGTGTGGGTGGGCGTGGAAGCAGATCTTCGATGATATCTGGCGAGGTCCGTTGAAATAGAAATGTTCTAAGAATTTTCTCTTTAAAGAAGCTTCACGCTCCTATTTCAAAAATACATTGTGATTGCAAAAAATTAAAACATACCCTGTCAGTCACAGTCATTCAGAAAACTGCAGGTTTCAATAATTTACGACAAATTCTACGCGTTCAACGAATTTGTGGCACAAACACGCAAGAAGCTGCGAATGTAGGAAAAATAACACGCAGGAAGGGTACGTTGCCATGGAAACAGAGGCTTTGCTCGCGTGTTCCTGCGTGTTATTTTTCCTATACTCATAGTTTCTTACGTGTTTGTGCCACAAATTCGCTAAACGCGTAGAATTTTTCATAAATTTTGGAAACCTGCGGTTTTCGGAATGACTATGACTGACTGGGTAATATCTACTTAACAAGAGTCAACATAGAACTTAGTTTCCAAGCCTAAGGTTGTTCATTTTCTGCTAGTTTTTTTAGATGCGTTTCACAGTAGGCATCCAGGCGGAGATTTGGTCAAAATCGCGAAGTTTACTTTTTCGTCGTTTGAAGATTCTTCTGTAAACTTCAACTAATGACCGGTATAATGGCAGAAAAATTTCTGTTCGAAGCATTTTTCTTATGGAAAAAAGTTAGATGGAAAAATCTCACTACAATCCGCTAGCTGGCTGGAAAAAGCCAATTTTCTCCCTGTAGATTCGAGTTTAGCTACAGTCTAAGAACATATTCAGAATCAGCAAAATTTGGGCTATCTACTACTACCAAAATATTTTCCCTTATGTATTCAAGTCAAAAAAAATTTTAACGTTTTCCATAAATACTGCTAAATACTACCGAGACTATTAGCGACGGAACAGCCATATCCAGTACGTTTTGAAATTTTTGAAATTAAATCATAATTCAAGTGTTCGATTACTAGCCGTTTGTGTTTATAGAGTTGATTTTGATTTCTTACCATCATTTCGTATGGCAAAAATGTTAAAATTGAAATTACAACAACAATAAAATCATACTTGTTCAACAAAATCTTGTAGAAATAATGGTACATGCTATCCTGTAATGCATATGATTGATTCAAGTCAATATTATTGTTCATGTAATAATTCTTTGTATGGTATAAATTGTGAGTATCGATAATACGTCCACTTGTCTTCCTGATCATGTTAGTTCATCAAATGCTTTATGTCGACCATCACGATGTTGTTTATGCCAAATAAATCGATTTGGTCCAACTTGCCATTTAAAACGTCAGTGCGATTTATCTCAAAACAAAAATCTTGTCTAAATGGAGGGACATGTTATGTAAAGTAAGAATCAGATGCTCTCAAACAAGATTATATTAGTGTTTGTTTACTAACAATGGAACTGTTTGTACTGTCAAGCCGCTTTCAAGTTCGGAGCATGTGTATTAGATAGACCCCGGTGAGGTATAAAAAACCCTAAAAGGCTTTGTGCTGATGGGCCTTCCCTCCAGAGTTACAGTCATTATACTGGAATTTTAGCCTATTGCATGGTATCTACCAAAAACGCTAATCACAATATTTTGACCTGAAATTTTGCCCACAAGTAGGCCTACTTGTAACTAGAATGTTCTGCAAAAATTTCAGTTCAAAAGAATGTTCCCTTCTTGAGATATTGAACTTCCAAAATCACTCTTGTTCTATGAAAAGATTGGAGAATGTCAGGTTTTTGGGAAACACAATATCATATGAAGGGAACATTCTTTTGAACTGAAATTTGCAGAACATTCTAGTTACAAGTAGGCCTGCTTGTAGGCAAAATTTCAGGTCGAAATATCGTGATTAGCGTTTTTGGTAGATACCATGCAATAGGCTAAAATTCCAGTATAATGACTGTGACTCTGGAGGGAAGGCCCATCAGCACATAGCCTTTTAGGGTTTTTTATACCTCACCGGGGTCTATCTAATACACATGCTCCGAACTTGAAAGCGGCCTGACAGTACAAACCGTTCTATTGTAAGTTATTTTGGTGACACTTGTCAATATATGTCAGTTACTCCTGATACAGGATGAAATTTCGTTTTACACATAAAAATTCTTGCATCAGTTGTTCAACTCCTTAATTTTAATAATATAACATTAGACTTATTAATACAAATATAAAAAGTTTATAAAATCAACTAGTATCATCAAATATTGTCTATGACAAACCACTTTTGCTCGTTCTCGGTTTTCTGAAGATATATTACAAACAAATAGAATCTATGGTTGAATCAGCAGTCGATTATTTTCTTTTATATAGTTACGAAGAAGAAATACACATGAATTTAAATGCTAGTATAAATGTGGAGAATTATTGTCCACATACTTACTCATTGTTCTTCGCGAATGTTTAATCACTATCAATGGCTGCATAAAATTATTGTCGATGCACTAATATAAAAGATAAAAGTTTTTCTCTCTTTTATGGTTTGAATGATATTGTTTTTACAGTAAAGTCAAGAAAAAAAAGTCTCTGTATAACCATACAGGTAAATCAAAGAAGAACATAAAGTAACAACGATGGCAGTTGGTAGCAACAAAACCCGTAACGGGGCGAACAACTTATATAATGGTATTGACTGTCAACAAAACAGGCTCTTAGGTTTGTCTAAACCACGAATGTCTGTTAATAATGCAAATAAAGGGGATGGAATTTTTGACAGTTCGGATGAAAAAAATCCACCGATTCGCTTGGAAAGTATTCACATTGATGAGAAATCAGATGAATTCAATCCCGATCGAGATCACGTTGGTCTCATAGTTTATTTACAGGATTATAGGAATGAATTCGAACTGAATGGTCGATGATCGAAAACTGGTTATATTTATATAAAACAGACAAAGAATATTCAACATATACGAAGTAATAAAGGCGCAGTACACGGGAAACTATTCAAGTTTTTCTTTGGTAGAGAACCCGATCAAAACTTTATTGGTGCAGGTTTTGCTTATAAAGGTGGTCAATGGGAATTCAATTCTGGGGTATTTAATGCATCTGATGATAAGTATCATAATAAAGAGAGACAGCTACATCCGTACGAACAAGAACTTATAACAAAAGCTTTAGAAAAAACTGTATGTCAATCATCAATGGACAGTGAATCCAGACATTAGTGTTAGTGAACTTAAGTTAGACTGCATGAGTGACAACTATGAATCGTCCAAAAGTAAGTTATTAAGTAAAACGACTACGCATACTCAATCATACAGCGATCAACAATGGATCAACACACAATACAATGAAACTCCTTATTCTTCCACAAAACACAATGGTTTAATTAAATGGTATAATCGCCGACGTGGCTATGGTTTTATAATTACTGATGAGGTTGGTAGTGATCTTTTTTTCCATTACACAGGTTTGATTAGTGATAATGATATAAGCGATGGTGATCGTGTTCAGTTTGATATTGTTCAAACTAGGAGAGGTTTACAAGCATATAATGTAGAACGTTTTGTTCATCGAAGTAATTATCAGCGTCATCCTAATAGTGACAATTATAGAAGCTGATACATTAATGTATATTTTTATTTTGACTCTGTAAAAGACTGTTCAACTCTGCAGTGGAGACTTGAAATGGAGATTGTTTATGTTTCTACAGTCTTTGAGCTATCGTATTTTATGAATAATAATTCTTATTAATTAACCTCTTATTCCGTATTGTTATCGTTTGTATATCTTTGAAAGAGAAATTATTCAAACAATTACATATTTTAACTAATTTTTTCTTGAATATGCACCTTGAAATTCTACACAAAATCAAAAAACAAGATTATGAAGGAATTAAAATGAAAATTTTCAAAAATCTAACATCGAAATGACATAATGAGAACAGAAAATGAATTTTTGATTAAACGTCTATAGTTAAATAAAGGTAAACGCCACTAGAGCAGCAATATAGCTAAAAATGAAGAATGTCACAAAGAAATAGAAGCATTAAAGAACTAAAGAAAACCGATTATTTACAAGAAGTCCACTGTTAAAAAACAAAAATATATGTTAAGTTGTATGCAGCAAGACTGTAATTTATCATTGTATTTTAAAACGATTGAAAATCATGCTACAGCCCGACGTGGCCAGTTAACGATCAACCGTCGGATCAGCAGGTTCGAATTTTTGTTTTCACTCAAACAAAGGTTAGAAATACATCATAAGACGCAGTTTTTCGCGCTGGTTACGAATCTGAACTGAAGTTAAAGTTAAATTTCCATAGCGATACATTAAATTAAAAAAATTTTCAAATTTTAGTTAATTTTCTGACCTAAATATATTTTCCGAAAATTCTGATAACTATACCATCGGATAGAGAATCGAATTCTCTACAAAATGCGTCATCGATTTTCATGTCTGAATGCCAAAATCTTTTTTTGATTTTTCTAACAGAAGTTTTGGCGCCTATTTTGTGAGCAATTTTCTGCCCGTTTAATCTGATTTTGAAAGTTTATTTTTGATTGCATCGGATAATGGGCATCTCAAACTATCTGTGCATGTACGAAAGAGAGTTTCGTAACGAGTTCTGTGGCAGAAAAAACACATACTAAACCATCTGCAAAACATAGCCAAAAAAGGTGAAACTCCGTGACGCTCATTTTTGTTCGATTTTCTCTGCCACGGAACTATTACAAGGAAACGTCTATCGTGATTATAATAGCCCATACTGTGAGGTTTAAATGGTGGTGGAGCTTTAAAGGTTTCACCGAGGTGTGGTGGGATACGATGAATTGAATGTTTCCTCTATCTGGAGCGATAGAACATCAGTCTCATACGATTTCTCTCTGGTTTATTCGTTTATGACTATGACACTAAACGCAAATGGTATAGCATGGAAGAAATTTTCCTGAAATGAGGCGGATTTTCAATCCCACCCCACGCAATATCCTGAGCTGTAATACATAATCAGAAGAAAAGATAAACATATTATGTTCTTGCGTGCATTCTTGAAGGGGTGCTAATTACTGATGCCTCAATAAATTTAGTATGATCGTATGGTACCAAAAAAAACAACACGTACTGTTTATACGGAACCTCGATTATTGCATTTCTTTTAGTTTATTTTTTCTGAGCAATAGGCAATAGGAAGCGATGAATTTCTGAGTGACATCTTTCAAAGAAACTTATTTTTGTAGCTCGAGAGATGGAGGAAGAATCAAATCACGATTATCACAAATACGAAGAATATTTTTTATTCAAAATGTTTTAAGCATGCAAAATGCAACAATAAAGAGTAGATCAGAAAAGTCCATCCTTCTGTATTTTGTCTGTATTCAAAGGATTTTAGTTATCAAACGTACGCGAAATGTGTTAAAAACAACTGATAATACTCTTCTACTACTCACAGAATCATTCGTAGACAAAAAATATAGTGGGCCGATTTCCAGTCTTATGCGTACCCCTCCTTTCAACCCTTAACTGTGCCATGCACTATTAAATTCTCCGCTAAAGTATATATAACATGCTGCGCGAATAATACATCTATTAGAACGAAAGATAAACATTTTTACAAAATTATTCTTTGTACTGCCATATTTGACCAACATTTGCTAAACCTTTTAATTCTTTCTGAACTAAGTAATGAAAGTTGCATGAGTTTAATTGTGCTGTTGTCATTGTTCGTTCATCACACGATACTACGTTTTTATATGTACTCATGAGACGTGCAGCCAAATTCACTTCTCGTCCAATGACGGTGTATTCACATCGTTGTCGTGGATCACCAATAATGCCGCAATAGGTAAGACCAGTACTCACCTAGGATAACAAACAAATCTCATCAGAAGGAGAGAAACTATCAATAAATTGGTAGACTTACACCAATGGAGCACTTTCCTAATTCCTCATGAATTTTAAACGAAGATTTTAATGCTTGTTGAGCAGAATTATAATCTTTAGACATCGATAGTCCAAATACACACAGAAATGACCAATCTTTGTCAAATAATATTGTTTTTGTGAGCAGACCATCAAACGTTTTTGTTATCTCGTATATTTGCAAAAATATTCGTTGATAATCGTCTATCAATGAAGAAATAGTATCGAGATTAATAAATGTAATTGTAACACATTGTAATTCGGATAATTGTCGACAAATATTAGAATCGAGGAGAAATGTTTGGATTATTGGTAAGTATTGTCTGTTATCTGGTAATGAGTTCTGAGTTGATAACAGCTAATAGAGTACATATCATATGTTGAGAGATAGTTTGTGTAAATAATAAAGAACTAACCTGTTTCATTTGTAACGCTCCTACTGGATATTTCAGTGATATATAATTATTATCTTTCTTAATAAACTGATATTTATTCAATAAATGTGGCATTCGACTTAACATTGAAGGAGTTATAATGATTTCTCCTGGTTGACAAATCGCTTCACATTCGTTTAACTCTTGTAAGCATTTTCCTAGCGTGACGTAATGCTTGAACTCATCATTACCCAAAATAATTGTTTTCATTGCTGCATCATAGGTTACCACAATTTTCATTTGCAACTGAATACTGTCATTAGTGGTATATTGATGTTGCTGTAATTGACAAGCACAACTCAGTAACTGTTCATAATCATCTGTCCACAGTGCAAGAAGACCATCACCAGCAAATTTATAAATATCACCGTGATAACTAAGTATTACACTGACAATTGAACTAAAATATGATGTGATTATGGACGTTAGCGTTTGAAGGCTTTCTTGTTCACTTAGAACAGTAAAATCACTTATATCAAGATAGAGTAAATAGCCTGAATAAAAATACTCGCATGGTAATGTTGTCAAATGTTTTAAATGATTTAAAATAATGTTGGGTAAATGTGCAGAAACATTCTGGGACATTTATTCGCTTGAATATGAATATTTTGTTTGTTTTGGTTACGCACGTAAAATATAAAAAATAATAAGGATGTTGATATCTCTAAGCATTTAACCTGTTAACGAAAGACGAAGAGAAAGAAAAATAACATCTTGACAGTATATATAGTTGAATTAATATAGTATATATAGTATATATTAATACAGTATAGATAGTTGAATTAAATGTATAGAAGTAGTGTATATTTTTGTCTTGTTTACGGACTAATTCCATATATGAAAGATTCGATAAAACAACAGGGATAGTATGAGTTATGCAGTACATACTATCCATAGCTATTACTTTTGTGCGCTATAAAGAACTACGTTAGACTTCAACAAATATTTACTAATATACAAATTTACTGAGTGACTTTAATTTTTCGCTGTACTTATATCTATTGCTGCCGTGATCTGTTAGCTGCAGTTTGTGTATCGCCATTTGTTTATGTGTTTCTACTGGTCATTACCAAATATATGAATGAATGAATTTATTTTTGCAAAGAACACAAGGAAATTACAAGAAAGCTAGAGCTTGTTTGAATGTAACACCAGATAAAATCAAATCTCACACACACATAGCAAAGATTTAGACAGTAAAAAGATGTTGTTTTAATACAGTTGAAAATGCTCTTAGCGTATTCTGATGAACAACAGTACAGCGTAATTTGTTTCAGTCCTCTATAGTTTTCGGTACAGAAGAACCGAAAGCAGATTTTAAGGTGAAGTTCTTGCGCTGGACCCGTTTGTTATGTGAGTTTCTCTCAGTTTGACGGGTATATGAATTCACTTTGCTGATGAGGATACTGACTCTACCATAGTTGCTATTTCTTTGCCATATAGGTAACTGGCGAACCATTCAAGCAATGGAGACGGAAGCCCCTTTGCTGCAAGTATCATTAGCAATGGTTTATGTGAACTAGACATTGCGTATGTACCTGGCTTATGCTTTTTCCTGGGAAGGTCATTTGCTTCTGCATGTGACAAAATGATTTCTGCAAAATGATTATTCAGCAATTCAGCCGTATGGGATGGATCATTTTTTAATTTGTCAAACAGCGCGGGAATTGACATTGCTGCGGAATGTTGTTTCCATAAAAAATGTCCGCCCGATTTCGTAAATTGTTTTGATTATAACTCAGCCTCTAATGAACTGTTTGAAGCCAAACGTTTACCCTTTTTTTGTTCTATACGATGAGTATCTGGGGAAAAAAATGATCTCATTGGGTTGCTTCTTCGGGGAGAAAATATCATTTTACTGTGAACATGTCAGGCGAGATTTTTTTCTCTAACAGTTCGCCAAAAACCTAATAAACGGCATTTATTATATATGAAGAGATTTCCCAGAAACGGGACCATTTATCTGGGCATCTAGTGGAAGCTCGCATGTCCATATTCGGAATCAGTGTGGTGGGTTACCTACAACCCAATGATTTTGGCTGAAAAAGCGAGGTAACAGTTGGATATGTTTCCTCGTTAGCGCACTAGTCCACCGCATGCTTTTGCACATAGTTTTATTCACGTGTTTTTTTTCCTTTCTCTTTTAAATTCGTAATATAGTTTACAGTCTATAATCTACTTCTTTCTCTTCTTGTGTATATTTGTTATCGTCACCATTTCTTATCTCTAGTTATCTTATTCTAGGTCTCCTATTTTCTCTGTTTGATTCATACTCGTCGTCTCTTTCTATGATTTGTTTTCGATACAATATATTCAAGTGTACAGTGATTTTTTTATTCAGAGGAGAAGTTAATGGTAGTCAGAAGGTAGTGGTGATTATTATTGTATCTTAGATTGTATTCTTGATCTCTTCTTCGCCGTTTTATACTCTTATTTTCCTTGTGTTTTTTATTATTATTTTCTAAAATATATTCACTATCATTCTAACAAGACAGGTGAGTACATTGCGTCTTCTAGTCTTTCCTTGGGAGCAGGAAGAGTTTAAAGTCAGTGGTCCAGGAACGAAAGGTCAGCATAGTACTTTAGCTTTAACATGGAATGTGTGATACAAACGAAGACAAATAGATAGGACAGAAAAACATGAAAGATAGAACATATGTAACTATTAACGTCCATTTGACTGATCAAAAAAACTGTCTAAATGGTAAAGCACGCAATAATAATAACTAGTTCTCGATGTAATTGTTGACTAATACAATAAGTGCACTTATTGGTTATTTTACCCAGGCCGATGAAAACTGGCATTTAATTGTCCATTAATAGCCTGTTAACTGTATGCCAAAAAATAGCGTGTTAGTTGTGTAAAAAACGAATGAAAATTGGCATTTAATAGCCATTATAATGACCTTTTTTTGACTAAATAACAGTGAAAATAATAGCAGATTATAGTCAATGTCCGAAAAATTGGCATTTATGAACACCATTAAATGCATTTTTGCCCATTTATTAGACCGCGTTAACTAATGCGAAATAAATGTGTCGGTCACATGTCCGTGTTGAGGCAGTTTTTTCTCCATTTCAAATGGCAAAAAACTGATCATAACTTTTAACAGACAGTTTCTGATTACCAAATCATTCACCTAATATTCTGCCGTCATGACTAGTATAAATGACTCTGATTTTCCTAAAATAACTTTTCTCTTCTTCAATTATACGAGTCATAGAAACTTGCCTCGAAGAAGTGGTCTGTGGTTCTTGGGTCGGTGCAGATGATAGTACCTTAGGTTTCAGAAGAATTTTTTTCACAAAAACTGTGCCACATGTCGTTAGAAAAGTTTCATTTAAACGGTTATTAATAGCGTATTAAATAGCATTTAACTTTTGTTAATAATAAATGATAATTTTCAGAAATTCAAATTCTATCTACAACGTAAAAGATGCTTTAAAGAAAAACAAATTTTTCCTGTCACACAGCTACCTTGTTCAATATCTAAAACAGTGTCGACGGGATTTTGTTGCTGTTTCGTCGCACTTGAAAATAAAGTGATTTAAATTTTATCCACAGGTTTCGTTCTGATTGGTAAATATAAATCCCACATTTAAGTAAATCAGAAAAAGTTTCCGAAAGTTTCTTTTCTTTTTCACACGAAAATACATTCAAACGATTGATCTTGGATATTTTAATGTAAGCATCTTCTGTTAAATGGTTGTGTTCATCTTTTCCATAATTAGTGTAATTTTGAAGACCCATCTGACTGATAATGAAATTGCAAAATTCTACATGATCGATATGCCTATATCGAGATAGTAAAAAGCTTAAAAGGATTTATTCTCATGGCTCTTGAAGATCCGGTTTTCTGGACAACCAGTTTTCCACAAACTCCAAGAAAATAACGAAAACGTTTCTTAATAAGGCATGATTGTAGCCCAGAAATTTCTGATTAAATGAGACGTCTCCCAGCTCTACACAACCTTTCTTTGCAAAGTTATAGAATTTACAAGAAAAGCCCTCATTGTTCATTGTCAGGTAAAAAGCTACAGAAATACGACGAAATCAATTTAGGGCTTTTCTGGTAAATTTTATAACGTTACAAAGAAAGGTCGTATAGAGCTGAGAGGCGTCTCATTTAACCAGAAATTTTCGGGCTACAATCATGCTTTATTAAGAAACGTTTCGGTATTCTTTTGAGTTTGTGAAAAACTGGTTGTCCAGAAAACCGGATCTTCAAGAGCTATGGGGATAAATCCTTTTAAGCTGGAGATCCATGGGGTACATCCTTTTTAATGTTCCCTCGTTAACGCATTACAATGGTACAATGGCTGTACAACTCACGCACGAGGAAACCTCTCGAACTTTATAATTGCGCGCTACAACCATGCCTCATTAAGAAAGGTTTTGGTTATTTTTTTAGAGTTTTCGAAAAAACGATTTTCTCGATCGGTTGTGTGGTAAAAATCATGTTCATATTCGGAATCATCGCGGTCGATAAGCTATCGTCCATTGGTTTTTGAGCCAAAAGCGATTTTCAAGTTATAGAGGTACCCCCGTCAGCGTCCCTTCTTTTCTTGAAAAGAAAAAGAAAAAGTAATTAAATTATTTGATACCATGGTTTACAAAAATTCAACTTGTCGTTTCTAAGCGTTAATATTAAAAGTATCCTCTGGCGGAAAATTGGTTAAACAGATATGATTTTGTTAATTTCTGGCAGAAAATTGTGTTTAAGAAGAATTATGCGTAATCATATGCTTCGTCATCACAAGAAAAAAGCTAAAAAGAAAGGAAAGAAAATAAGGGGAGAATGACATAGCATTTTATACACCTTATATAATCTCAGTCAAAGAACAAAAAGTAAGATGAATATAAACTTATTTTTTGTTTAAAAAATTTGAAATATTTTTTAGCAACGACAATAGCAATGGTTGTATCAAAACATCTTGCCTCTGGTGAGTGGTGTTTCTCACTCCACTAATCTCTCATATTATTAATCAATCTTAAAATAAAGGTTCTGAATGTCCACCATTTAATGACAAAAATCAATTGCGTGTATATGGTATGCGTTTTTGTCCCTACGTACAACGGGCAAAACTGGTTTTAGCTGCTAAACAAATACCGTAAGTCTTTAGTCTTAACCATTTTATCTCTTAGTCTAGAGGAGCAATGTTAAACAACAATAGAATGAAGGGATATATTAGTGCTAAAAAATAGATTCTCTAAAGATATTACCAGTATCTATGTTGTTGATTTATTTGACCTTTTGATGATCCACAAGTTTAGATACCTTTGAAAATAATTAACTTGCTTTTTTACAGTCAGGGCAAAAAACTCAAACTATTGTAGTAGCTAGGGGTGGCACTTTCTCTTTCCCTAGCTCATTTTTTTATTAACAAACAAAAAGTTTTTCTTTTTCTTCACAACAGAAAATAGTAAAGATATAATGCATATCTTTTCTTTCCTAAGAAAAAGGAAGGCGACACATTTTTTTTTCCTAAAAAAAAGAACAGCAATATCTGTTCTTTTTGCAAGAAAAAGACAGTGTAAACTTGTTGGAAAAAGAACAGATATTGCTGTTCTTTTGTCTGCAAAAGAAAACGAGCCACCATCCTTTTTCTTAGTAAAGAAAAGATATGCATTATAACTTTACTCTTGACTTTTTTGAAATAAAAAGATACCACGGTAATGCCATCCTTAGTAGTAGCACAGAGTTTTGAAAGACATCCAGATGAAGAGGGGGAGAGATACGCTAGAACCGGACAGAAAGGAGGGTTATAAACATCAATTCTTACCTCGATGTTCTTTATGAATGAGCAATAGTTTATGGTACCAAAAGGCCTGAATCATCCTTGATTTGCACGACGGCGCATGTGGACACTCATTCCGCGTGATAGAACGCCAAAAACTGCATCATATAGAGTTTTCCCTGGATGATACGGTGCATTTAGGCATGCACCAAACCGATAGTTCGGTGACCGAACGGTTCGCTACTGAACATGTTCGCTGCCGATCGGCGAGCCCTAGCTTGGGATAGTTGCATGCCTGATCTGGACTAAAGGCAAATTGAATGAAATTGAAGCTTTTGAAGGAAGTAACC
>CAJNOQ010006265.1:0-13903 GCA_905250885.1 Didymodactylos carnosus
TTGGCATCATCAGGAATGTAATAGACATTCGAACAAACGATGGTATAAAAAGAAGCGAATAGATAAGAAGGATAGAACAGAAAAAGAAAAATAACTCAAGGAGAACTTGTACGAACTGATGAATTTAAAGAAAGAAACGTGCAGCTATGCCAACTACAAGTTCTCCTTGAGTTATTTTTCTGTTCTATCCTTCTTATCTATTCGCTTCTTTTTATACCATCGTTTGTTCGAATGTCTATTACATTCCTGATGATGCCAACTGAAAGCTGGCGAAAGCTCGAATGAAGTATTTTCAAGACTGAAAGTCATGTTATTCATAGCAGTTCTATATTCGATTTATAAACATGATTATTATTAGTTAGAAGACTCTGATTAAATTCTATTTAGCATATCTCTGTTACTTTACTCAAACACATCTGTTTTTGTTTGAGCAAAGTAATATGAATATGACAAATAGATTTTCCCTTCTCTTTCCTTTTCATACGCTAAGAAACGCGTCGAAGTAGTACAGAGCGCGTTTTTCAGCGTATGAAAAGGGATGTACACGAAAAACGGCGTTTATAATACAAACAACCGCTTTTTTATGCACCCTCTTTTCGTTCGCTGTAAAGCGCACTCTATACGACCTAGGTGCGTTTCTTAGCGTATGAAAAGGAAAGAGACACAAAAACTAGCATTTTCGGTCCATAGTAACGCGGAAAACTTGGTCTTCTGAAGACTGCGTTTTTCGACGTTTTCTTTGGCCAAAATTTCTCACACCGTTTTAACGGTAGGCAGACTCCGACAACTAGCGTTTTTGATTTAAAAAACGCGAAGCAATTTTGTTATTTGAGGAGTATGCTAAGAAACGCAAACTGCGGCAAAAGAATTTGCATTACTTACTTCGTTTTTAGTTGTTTTTCACTCTTTCTGAAATTTCCGTTTTTCAGCGTATTCTTCAAACAAAAAATTGCTTCGCGGTTTTATAAATCAAAAACGCTACTTTTCAGCGTTTTTTTTTTTGACAGAATGTTTTCGTGGAACGCATTAAAGCTTTTCCTCTCCGTCCATGAGCTAACTATCATTGCCTGAATTTTGTAGCGCAGTTTCTCTTCTGTTTTGGGTAGTCATGATCCGTAAAATTAAAAAAATAGAAAATGTTGGCCGATTTCGTTTATATGCGGGTGGCTATCCAGATGAAGTTCTCTTTAAAAAGCTAACAGTGATCTATGGCTCAAATGGTAGTGGTAAAACGACACTGGCAGCTATTTGCCGTTCCATGACGAGTGGTGACCCTGGTGGAATGGTGAAACGTAAATCAGCTGTTCAGTACTTACCCAATTCAACAGCACCTACTACAGAGGATACTTCAAATCAAGCAGCCGTTACGTTACAATCTTTGCAATGTATTGAAATTCTCGATTATGATGAAACTGTTTACAAATACGAAAAAGAGAAATGGAATAAACTTTACCCAAACATTTGACAGTCATTTTTGTCGCCAATTCTTTGCAAGTCCCAAGCCACCACTCAGTTTATGTGGTGGTGATCGATTTACGGCGCTACGAAACGAAACTAAAACTGTTCTTCTTCAGCACTGGGATGTATTGGATAAAAAGAGTACCGAGGCGAAGCTGATAAGATTCAGTGATGAAGTTATTCATGAGCAGAAGAAAAAGGTAGAAGGTGAGTAGAGTTGTCTAGCTAAAAATAGAGCTGCTTCGCTCGTCTTTAATGATGTTTCAGTTGTTTTAGATTGCCTCAAGACAGAAGAGACCGCGGTAAATGAGTTTCTGCTAGAATATCAACAGCGTGTCAACGATTATCTGCAAAAGTTCTGTGCTGATTTTCAGCTGCAAAATCTCCGTATAAATCCCGTCAGGTTAACTCTCATGTAAGCGATATTAGTTTTTTAACTCTGCTTTACTTATATTGGGAAAATTGAGTTTTACAGTTTCGAACTAACTCGCTAGATTAAGGTTAACACATAATTAACACTGAATCGCTTTGGCTAAACCCACAGCTTTTTTCTTTTCGAAGGCAAGTATTTTGTACATATTTAGAACGACTTTAGATGCAGTTTCACTGAAGAAAGTAAAATAAGCAGAAAAGGTCTTTGTAGTGGAGCACTTCGCCCTTTTTTCAAGGCTTTGCTGGACATCTGGCTGTAAGAAGACTTCCATAATTGTATTTCTCAAAAGATTAGCGTTAAAAGAGTGCTAGCACGGATTATATATTCCACGACGGGGATTCTCCGAATCTCTTACTCTCTATTAACATATTTTCCCCTTTTCTCTAACTTACAAGGTCCGACATTCATCAAATCAGAACCATCACATATGATATAACTGCAAAAAATCCCCTGCCAACATCAAACCCAATTAATGCAGAATTTCTGAGTGAAGGCGATCGTAGTGCCCTTGCTCTAGCATTTTTTCTGACAAAACTTGATTACGCTATTGAGGACTCATCCAGCCCAGCGACGAGACCGACATTGGTCTTTGATGATCCGGTTACTAGTTTTGATTCTCACAGACGAGATGTAACAATTGAAATTATTCGTGATCTATTATTTAATGATGCTATCTCACAAGCTATTGTTCTCAGTCATGATGCACATATTTTGAACGACTTACTCATCAGTGTGAACAAGAAACAAGAGAAGGATGATATTAAAACTGTTACAACAGCTGAATTTGAAATAAAGATTAATGATATTGAAAAAACATCCAGTTTAGTGTAAGTAGAAAGTTATTTCCTCACAAAGAACATTAAGCATTGTACTTTTCATTGCACCTTTGCGTCTTCTGCTTAGGGATAAAGATATAGTGAAAATAGCTGGTGGACGATACAAAGCCTGTGTATCTGCTCTCGAAGATTATCGACGAGGAGGGACGGACGACATTGGCGTGAAAGCCAACGTTCTAGTATACATCCGTCAAATAATCGAATCGAATTTAAAAGATCGTTTCTCTGAATTGATTGAACTCAAGCTACCAGTTATAAATAGCCGGATGGTTGGTAACATTATCGATGTGGTACAAAACGAAAGCGGAGTCAAATCAATCAGTGGTACTGTTACGAAGAAAGAGGATTTAATTACAGAATTACGACAGATTAATCAACTTGTATCATCAGCCGCCCACATCAAAGGACGAAACGACGAAGCTAAGGAAAATCTTATGGATCTAGCAGAGAAAACAACTGTTCTAACATTACACAAATTAATTCAACAAACGTACGACATAATTAATAATAAACTACCGCTACTAGTCTATAACAAAAAGTCAAACCCAAAACCGACTGCAGTTTGCATGAGTACACAAACAGATTAAAAAACAAAATGTTCTCATTATCGGAAATAACCTTCGAATCAACTAACCAAGTACAACTGTGGTTTAATTGCGAGCTCTGGTTGCACATGAATGTTTGCGATGCTTGAGTGAAGTGCACCTTTGTTTTTTAAAGAAATTCGTTTTTAGTACTACAGACGAATGAGAACAACCATTCAAAGAAACTTTCAAATTTCGATTTCCGCTATTACGAAGGGTTAGTCTACAGGGCACAGGTAGTAGACAGAAATAGACCTAATACTCTATTGAAATGTATTTTGAATTAATCCCAAAAGTAGAACAGATATGTAGAACTTTACCGGGTGTCTTTACTACAATGCAGCAGCTGAATTTAACGCACAGATTGTCTCATTGGCCTTTAGAAGTAGTACTGCCAGTCGACCTTTCTTTACAATTCTATTATCTAATCAACTGGAAGATCTGAAAGTTTTGTGTCATTATTTCAACGTCACGGGTCACAGCTCTTTGACGTACTCCGGCAACAACGTCTCGCAAAAGGCAATATCTACCGACCGAAATTTAATATTGACTCTAAAGTGAATCTTCAGATAATGCCCGACACACAGGTGAAGCTGAGCACAGTTTTGAGTTTGAATGAGACAGGCATTACAGAAGAATCAGCGTTCGATATGGATATTGACCCAACTGGTTTTCCAAGAAGTCTTCCAACAAGTTTTGATGAAAAAATCTTGAATTTCATGATAAACTATTTCTCTACTTGGTACGGATGCAGACTCCTGCGAGACAAACTTTTCCATTGGCCCGAGCTCGAACACTGTTTTTATTCCGTCCCGTAAGCCCGCCCCCGGGAGTAAATAACGTTGTCCCGAACCCGTCTGTCTCGTAAAAAAGATTTACGGGCTATTTTTTGTCCAGTCCTGTTTGTTCCGTAATTTTTTGAAATTTTTTCTGTTGTGAGATATCATAACTGTTACAAGAGACGCTTAACACAGAATTCAACAGTCCATCGAGAAAGTGGATGACATGCAAAAATTTGACATATGATTTTTATTTGATTTTCAGATTCTACAATCAAAATTGGGGTGACGAAAAAAATTGTTCACTTCCAGACTTTATTTTGACCGAGTTACAGAGTTTTCAAAATGAGGTGCATCGAAGAATTGCAAAAATGAGCATTTTCTCATATTTTCGATATAACTCTGTCATTTTTTATCTGTTCTGGTCGAGCAATATATCATTCGAAAGACCGTCAAAAACTAAACAAAATCATGTGCTTTCTCCTTTCTAAACTCAACACTGAGATTCATCAAGTGAAGGATTATGATTTTCACATACAAATTTTTTCTACCAAAACCCACTTTTGGGCACCCAGACACAATTTCCCTGGAAATGCGAAGGTGATATCAGATAGGAAAAAAGCCTGGAACAACTTGAAAAGTTGAAAACAAGACGGCCGACTAACATCGTTTTTTCAGTTTTTGGAGATTTTTTTGTCTCTAAGTCACTTCAAAGGCACATTGTCTCGTACAGTTGTTGACGTTGATTCCAAATATTACCTTAGTTTTGTTTTAGGATGAAGTCTTGATGCCGAAAATCTCAAAAACTGAATAAGCGATGTTAGTCGACCGTCTTGTTTTCGACTTTTCAAGCTGTTCCAGGGCTTTTAAAACAAAGTTTTTTAGCTCCGTTTGTAGAAAATTGAATTTCCTATCTGATATCACCTTCGCATTTCTAAGGAAATTGTGTTTGGATGCCCAAAAGTGGATTTTGGTAGAAAAAATTTTCTGAGTTACGCCTTTTTGCTGATGATGTCGGTTGATCCGAGATTTAGAAATAATCTCCAGGTGGTGTATTGCTGGGGAAATGAAGTTAAATCTTGATAAATGTAAAACAATGACTTTCTCAATACATAACAATAACTATCATAATAAAATAAAAATAAAGGGAGTCGAGTTGGAGGAAGTTCTACAGCGTAAGCAGTATCATCTGTCGTGGAATAATCATATAGACTATATATTAAGTCGCTGTGATAAGATCCTTAGTATGTTTAAGCTTATAAAAAATATCTTTTCTCTCCACGTGTTAAACATACTGTATAAAACCTCGATTCTACAAATAATCTCTTATACTGACGTTGTTTATTCGAATACGACAGATGAAAATATCCAAAAATAATTTCGCTTCAATATGCAGCATCATGCGCTGTTGCTGGTGCAAATAAGGGAGAAAACATCCTAACACTCCTGGGATGGAATAGTGTTAATGATCTATATTACATTCATCGACTTTTGCAGTTCTACAAGATCTGGAAACTTGGCTTTAACAGCAAATTAAGAGATTTTATCGCAGAAAAAAGATCAGGACTAAGAAGTGATGGGCAGTTGATGCTAAGGCCGAGCGTTGTAAACCTCGTAACAGCAAAGGAAACATATCTACCTGTGTGTGTTGAAGAATGGAATAATAAGAGCATGAAAGACTTACGGACAATTAATACATTTAAAAAATTTAGTTTTTTCAAAAATTGTGTTGTTTCAAAAATATTTTCTTACGTATTTTAAAAGGCCCACCGCTCTGAGAAGAGTAGAAATTTTTTTTGTCCAGTTTGCTACTCATTTTCCGCCTATTCATGAAGCACTATTTAAAAGAAACCTTGTTCCTAGCGATTTGTGCGCTTGTGTGGAGAAAGAGTCGACTAGACACTTTGTTCCGGATTGCAAGAACTACCATGTACTCAGACAAAAAATGTTATATGACTTGCAGCCTATATTAGGATCAAATCCCACCAAACTCTGTTAATACAAAATGCATTTGTATTGATTGTCTGCAATGTTTATATCTAAACAGAGTATCTGAAATAGAATTTTCTCACCCTTTCAGGATGAATACCCTTAACTGACTTAAAAGAAATTAACAAATAATCAACTAGGCAACGTATCGATATAACAGAATAAACATTATTCACTAAGAGCCCTTTATCGCCGAAGTTTACATACGGACTGTGTGCTTTTTAATTGATTTGCATACTTAGAGGCATTTTTGTCTTTATCATCATCACGCTGCAACCATCTACTTTCGAGAAGCCAAATTATGGAACTTCGACCTGTGGAATGGATCTTAAAAGTTTGCTGTTATTCAGGAGAGTTATTGCTTGAATGGATGACGCTCTGCTTCTCCTCTGTCTGGAAGACTTCACGGTTGAGTCGACTAATGTATAGCCGGCCAAAGTTGTTTCTTCTTGGGCTAGGCACGACCTAACTTAACGGGTTCAACTACGTTATACAATGTTATCGCCTTCGAGGGAAGACAACTTTGCGTTTTTAATGTTTGCGAGCTGTAACATATCCACTGAGAAGACGAGTCATGGCTTTCCTTCTTTAGGAAAATATGTCGTATTGTCCCTGATAAAACTGCGTTTTAGGGCGTTGTCCATGACAAAAAGAGAGAATTTTTTTTGCATGTAGAGAGGGTGAGGTGTGTTTATGCACGAAGTTCTTCATTCACCAGTATACAAAAAAATTGTTCTGATCATCGTTATCGAAGTGAATAATCATTCGACTTTCCTGATCGGCAAAAAGTCATATTGAAAAGTGTCTAATGTCAGAGTCGCTCAAACGTCGGTCGCTCAAGTGTCGGGCGCTCAAACGTCGGTTTACGCCTTTGTAATATTGATCAGTTTCTATTCTGACGTGAAAAATAAATACAATCAGTTAATTTCTTCAAAACTGGACACATTCGTATTTTTTTTATTTAAGTAAGAAATATAGCACTGCGACAAAATGCATGTTCAAGTTATCACTTAAAACACTACTCGAGCTTTCGACCTTTATTCAAGGGTCATCATCAGGAGTGAATGACAAAAAGAAAAAAGTGTACATATCAACAAAAATGTTTTGAAGAAGAACAGAAGAAATATAGCACTGCGACAAAATGCATGTTCAAGTTATCACTTAAAACACTACTCGAGCTTTCGACCTTTATTCAAGGGTCATCATCATAGCAAGTGACTATCAGGTAAAGTCACATCATGTGTCTTCAAAGGAGTCACTAAAATGCGGCTTTTTGGGATCCGACTTATGTCTTCTTAGAAGTCGCATTTTTTTCTAGAGTGTACTCAATTATCTAGTTGTAATTTTAGATTATTTTCTAACTTTATTGTCATAGTTCCTTGAAAAAGAGAGAAAAAAGGAGACCGTTAGCTGGACAAGCCGTGGAGAAGTTTAAAGTGGTGAGTGATAAGGAAACAATGGCGAATGTTGGCTTTTCGAATTTTGTTTGATCTTGACGAAAGTAAAGAAGCAGGTGCGAAAAAGAAACAAAAAGTAATGTCTACCTACTTTGAAGAACGATAAGAAGCAAAACATATGAACATATTTTAATTTTCAAAGAAAACAGGAATGGTAACTAAATCATATCAACTAACGGCTGTATATGAATTCGTGCTTCAGAGAATTTTGAACATAAGCAAGAATTTTAACACCATTATTAGGGTCAAGTAAGAGCTTAAATACAACCATTATTGCTAAGCAGGAGTTTACATATAGTTGAAAAACGCTTTTTATGACATTCACTATTATACGACTATTAAGTCTTGTTAGTCCTTTCGTAAAGATTTTTTATTCAAAAAGGTTATTAACATGAACTGGTCATATAATAATTACAGATGCAAGAGAAGCTCGCAAAGTTTTAAAATCGACCTCAGTTTTTCAACATCATTCAAAGAAAAATGAATGTATAGAATTTGGGTTATGTAACGCATTTGTCGTTGCTCATATTGATTATCAGAAGAATGGATCGCAGCTACTTGTTTGCTGTTCAATAATACCCAATACTCTTCTGTTTATTAAAAATTATTAATATTATTATTACAGAAAGAGTTATTGAGTTTGAAGGATTAACAGTGTCAAAATGGATACCAAAAATAACTCTACATTTGTTCTGAGAACATTTTTAACTTCAATCCCTCAACAAAACTGTTAAATGAGCTTTCTACATTAATCAAAGGCATATGATTTCAGCAGAAAACAAATGCAGCATACGGAAGCACTATCTAATCTTCAGTATTCTTTAAGGATGTACGGTGAGAATTTTTTATACAACCTTAAAATTAATTGCTACGTCGATCCGTTCACAGAAATTGGAGGGAATTTGGAGAGCCCTAGATTGGTTTTAACCGGTACGGGTATTACCTATCGAGAGGCGTTCAGTAAACTGTCATCGCTTAAAAGACATGGAAGTAGCCAAAAAGCTTCAACATCGAAAACAGAACATCGAACTAATAAAAAGTTGTAACCATCCACTGAAAATTATGATGAAAAAATGAGACATTCATATTAAATTTACGCGTTTTTAATTCAAGGTTTATAAAATAAAACTAGAAAACAAGTCTCATACTTTTTTCATATTTTATCAATATACTGTCTCAGAATCATATAGAATGTTTTTAGGTCAACTTAGAACTGTAGTTCAATCGACCTACTGAAAGATGAAATATCAAGTTTTGAAATTCTTTAAAGTATGAGTAGATCATATAGTTCGAAAACTTGAGATCGTTGGTTTTCTTAGCATAAAAACTGGTTGTTTCTCTCAAAAAATTGTATGGTATTTACTATATTTTTTGCTGTAGAATGTTCTGTGACTCATTTCTTTTACTTCTGAAGTGGTGCACGAGGAGAAGAAAAATTTATTATCGAAAGGTTTGCTCGCGATGAGTTAAAGAAGGAAAAAATCTACATTTCAAGTCTTTATGTAAAACTCTTGAAAGCAATGCAAATCCTTAATTGACCATAGTTACAAAAAGGTTATAATGATTACTATCGTGTCCGTCTGTCTTTTCTTTACTAATTTTGTGTTCTTATTTTAGATGTCTCGCTTTGAAGATCTTCCCAATCAGTTATTATATGACATGTTTCATTACCTTGAGGACTGTGCTGTTTATCATTCATTCAATGGTTTAAATGAACGTTTCAAAAATTTAATTTTACGGCATCAGTTGAAGTGGAGTTCTAATCCGATTTATTGTCCTGTTTGTGCATTTAAGTTTAATACTGATGAATATTGTCCACTAATCCTGCCCCAATGTCACCATACAATATGTAAAATGTGTATTCAAAACGTTGATAGTAAAAAATCATGTCCATATTGTCAATTAACATTTGATGCTGAACAATTATCTCTTAATTATGCTCTCTTACCATTGATAAATAAAAAGGTATATAATACAAAAACAATCATTCTGCTAACATTGGGAACGTGGTCTACAGAGCATTATCAATGTTGAAGCATTTTTCCTTTAGTCGATTCCGCATTGACGCATAGTCGTTCACCAAACAGTCGTGTCACCGACAATCTGGAATGGTGATACGTTCCGTGAATTTTCCCCCATAATAATTTACACATTATCTCAGCGAGAGTACACTGGCAAAGATTAATAAAGTGTGTGGAAGGTATGCATATGCGTGTTCGAGGTGGGAGATGGAGTTGGAAAAGCAATTTTATTGTAAAGGTAGTCGCATGACCTGATATGAAATTAAGTACAATACTTCAACATAACCTGAAATTAAACACGTGGTATCTGGTAGGTTCGAGGATAACACTCGGTTTTGTGTTGCTACTGTTTTAAACATACGAGAAACTGGCAAGTTTTCTTAAGCTCTATGCCGAAAACTTCGCGAAAGAGTCAGAAGAGTCGAGATTACCACACCCAAGCGAATATAGATCTTGGAACTACGAGGAAATTCTATGTTGCGCCGGAACCATGTAAATTAAAAGGTTTCAAGAAGACACTTTGGGCTATCTATCCCTCAAAGAAAATGAAGAGATTTGTATGGCAGCTTTCGGAATACCAATCTAGTTTTTCAAAGATGTCAGCTGTGATGAATGATTTTGAAACAGATTTTTCCTGAAAGTCACTAGTCCAACGTTCTCTTACAAGTGAAAATCACGGTTCTCTAACTCTTTTATTCCCAAGATATTTTCGAAACAATCCACACGCATTCTTTTCTGAAATTGACCGAAATAGTTATTTCAGTTTTCATTTAGACGCCGATACCTAATGATTTCATGTCTTCCAATTCGTTATATACGACTCTAGATGAAAAATGAAAACAATTATTTATTGACGCAGAAATTTTATTATCCGAACTTTCATTATTATTACAATTAATAAGTAAGCAATGGCGGAAGGACAGAGTATACAAGTAGGAATTTCATTTGACTTGGATGTTAGATTATGGAAAACACCATCGTTTGTACTGCTACATTTGTCTTTATTCTAGTCTCTGGCAAACAATGCTGTTCATGCTCTTTAATATCTCCTTCAACAATTGGTCAATTATTTACGTTGCTAAATTACCAACATGATCCAGCTGAACTGTTGAAACTCATCTGTAAAGTTGGTCAACAAATTTGCGTGGATTTTATTCGACATCACGACAATCCAAATGGTATTTACCCATTTGGCTTCGAAAATACTTTAAAGGGGTGTCCTCGCTGAACGAACAGTGAGCTTTTAGAAATTAAAGGTGAAATATTAGAATCAATCAGAATGGAGAGAGTAAGTACATTTGGAGAGTTTTTGAATTTAACATATGGTGCAAAAGTAATGGCAATAATGGTAAACTCTATTAGACTGTATTGCCGACTTCTAAATCAATCAAACTTTTTTTTGTTGGAAAAAGCAAAGTCTGACCTATAAGTTTTGTATCAGACATAATTTTCCAGAACGAATCTGAGAAGGAGGAAAAGTCAGAAACCAAACACCTCTGAAAAAGTCCTTGTAACTTCGCTATGAAACAACATTATTTTCTATTTTCTATTAGTTGTTTTTCATCCGAAGAGAAATGAGAAAACACGTTAAATGGTGATTTTTTTAGCGTAAAGAAGAGTACTCTTTCCAATGGGATATTGGAAGTTAAATATTTACTCTTGATTTTTGTACCAAAATACAGCTTTTTCTGAAAGAGACTAAATAAGTTGATCGTTCTTACTACCTGGCCATTTTGCAACGATAAAAACTCTTTTTTGAATGATTTTTTTTTGCAAGATTTCTACGATCGGACATATTTCTAACAAATAACGCAAAAAGAATTGAGTTCATGCATGATTTCTGAAGATGATGGCTGATTTTCTTGCAAAGTGATAGTTTTGCAAAAGACTCGATTTTACAAAAAAATTTATGTTTAAAACGTTTTCGATTAAACAGTCAAGAACGGATCTAAAACTTTTACCAATGTTGATATCAATAGAGTTTTGGATTCGCTACATTTTGATGTATTTTTTGTTCAAGTCTGACACATGGAGTTCGAAATAATTGAGAAATGCAAATTTTCAAGTTGCAAAAACGTTGCAAGGACTTTTTCAGAGGTGTTTGGTTTTTGACTTTTCCTTCTCAGATTCGTTCTGGAAAAATATGTCTAGTACAAAACTTGTAGTTCAGACTTTGCTCTTTCCAACAAAAAAGAGTTTGATTGGTTTAGAAATTGGCGATACGGTCTAAAAGAGTTTACCATTATTACTATTATTTTTGCACCGTATGTTAATAGGCGTAAAAGTTGCCGTGTTAACGACATGTTTAGCCAACTTTTCGTGTAAACCCACCCTCATAATAGAAGACCACCTGGTCTTCTATTTTGTCTCTCAAGTCAAGTTCTAAAGGGTGGTCTGTATGTTAATTATTAATTGTATGTTTTCTCTTGATTTAGTCAACCGAATGGGATGTTGCTCCTGAAATGAAAGTAGCCTTCCATCGTTATGCACTGCATTAACATCGCTAAAAATAATTGTTCAATCATTTCTCAGTTGCACTCATTCTAAGCATCTTTTGGAAAGACAATTATCATGGATCAAATTAAAACTGTACGAGTCAAAAAATAAATTATTATGAGGGTAGTCAATATAGAGAACTTTAAAACCCATATTATGCATTTTATCATCAAAATAATAAACCATTGCCCAGCTACGAATTATTTTCACCAAGAACAAAAATTTATGTGACGACAATATTGCCGAAAATATTAAAATCACGGGTATCAAATTTGGCATCAATATATTATTATTATTTTGAGAGACCATTATTAGAACTAACGTTCATACAACAGTATCCGAATGAGGAAATTACAGATGTGAACGAACTCTGTAAATTTTTACAACATGTTTACTTCAAATTAGGATATGTACAGTATGAGAAACTCTTATTATCTTGTCAAGAAATGATAGAAGAAAAGTTAATTATTGCACAAGAAATGAATAATATAGTTTTGATTCGGCAGTTAAAACAAAATTTTGATCAATTAACGTCAGTTGAAAGATGTACAAAGGAAACAAAAAAACAAAAAGCATCATCATATCCAACGTTGGCAAAAAAGAAAATCGAACCCATAAAAAGTTTTAATCGGTCGAAAATCATGATGAAACGATTCCTTTTCTTTCTATATTTCTATTATACAAGATCTCTCATAAGAAAACATGAAATGTCGCAGCAGCGAAACAAAATTTCGAAAAAATCATATATATACTTTTGTAAGTGATAGTCAATAGATAGCACGGAACTTCTGACTTAATATTTTAACAAAAAAAACTTTGTCCGATGGCACGTTCGAGCGTCTGTGCACGATTAACACACCGAAATTCTGTTTCACGTTCTAGAAATCTCAGACATAGCTCTCTCGTCGATTAATAGACTCCCTAGTATTTTCGTTTTCATCGATTAGAATACGATGAAAAAGTCAGCCATTTAATGATGGGTGGATCTATTGACATCGCTAGGAGGTGTCAGCAAGGGCTATTGACACCTCTCAGCGGTGGCACTAAGGATTATAGACACCTCCATGGTTGAGATGGTAAGAAGAAACACCCAATGAATTGCTCCAACATACGTTGAATGATGTCAATAGCTCTTCCTACCACCTCTAAGCATGGAGGTACCAATAGCATATCTTGACACCTCTTGAATGACAAGCCCTGGTTCGGCCGCTAAATCCTAGAGATATCAACAGCCCTGCATGCCACCTCCACTCGGTGTCAATAACTCTTAGTGCTAACACGCAGTGGTGTCAATAGCCATTCCGTTAAATTATGTCAGTCATAGCACATAAGCCATACTTAGATGTTTACACGAAAAATGTAATGTTGCTACAGAATCAGATGATCGATTGAACAACTTTAATCGTTGTACAGAATATAGATACAGAACAGTGAATTTAGTTTTGTAGTTTACTACAAAACTAACGAGGGGACCTATCCAACTGTCGGACGCCGTTTGACCCCATATTTTGGCTATAAGTAGGACTCAGTGAGACTAAGAAAATCCTAAAAGGGTTCGGGTCCATGACTCTTGAAGACCCCGTTTTCTGGAAAACCAGTTTTTCAAGAACTCTAAAAGATAACTAAACCCTTCTTTTAATGAGATATAAATGTAGCCAACAAATTTCTGATTAAAATGAGACGTCTTCCAGCTCTACACGACCTTTCTTTGCAAAGTTATAGAATTTACAAGAAAAGCCCTAAATGTTTATTGTCAGCTCAAAGCTACAGAGAAATTAATTTAGGGCTTTTCTTGTAAATTCTATAACTTTGCAAAGAAAGGTCATGTAGAGCTGGAAGACGTCTCATTT
>CAJNOQ010006266.1:0-13901 GCA_905250885.1 Didymodactylos carnosus
TCTCAAAATATCAAATACTAAAAGTTGAGAAGGAAAAGATCCAAGCGTATTGTGCGATATCCCCGATCGGTAATCCATAGAAGACCATAGCGACGTCGTCTTCTCATACGTCAAACATGTACTATCATATTATCTAGACCGACATCGGGTACTTCCGCTAGTATTATTATATTATTAACATATCCGTTTGGACGATTAATGGCGTTTTTGTTGCCAACTAAATTTCGATTATTAAATCCTGGTCTATTTTCAATTAAACAACATGCTTTAAGTTACATAATGATTAGCACATCTCATACATCGTACGCAATAGATACAATTGTTTATAGAATTTATTATGCCGATAGCTATAAAGTCGATTTTGCTTTAGCCGGTGTTTCTATTATTTCATCACAATTCATTGGATATAGTATTGCTGGTATGTTGGATGTTCACTGAATTCTGGACTTATATAGATATGAGTTGGTTGGAGGATAGTTATATGTTGCAATGTGAGATATTTCAGATTTAAAATAGCCGCTTACCAGGGGCGTCTATCCCCACCTGAATATTTGAGGCATTTTGTACCACCTCGAAGGTTCGATCACTCAGTGTACCACCTAAACAATTAATTTCTACAGCAAAAAAGGGTACCACCTTACGTTTGTTTGAGGCATTGCGCCTCAAACGTCCTACAGGATAGACGCCCCTGCCGCTTACTCTTTGGCCAAGAAAGCCGCATATAGTATGTCATGCAAACAACTTTGCTGGAAGTATCAACAAGGACGTCATCTGACATCTGAGCGGCCCAACGTTTGAGCGTTCCTCAAACTATACTTTGACTCGTAAGATTCGGACTGTATATTCGCATTTTGACGGACATCTTGCTCATCGGGGAGGGAGGAGAGCAGGTGGATAGTGAGTAAAAAAGCTGAAAATCTAATACATATAAATTGATATAACAAAACCTTAGAATAAGAGGAAAATTTCCAGTGTCAGTTCAGTGTCATACTGAACTCTCAATCCAACCATAGTTGTAGCAAGCAGATGAGTTCAAAGAAGTTTAGCATTGCGTAGACTAAAAACAGAACTCCGCAGATTGGGTTACCTACCTATCGGATGATCTCTTTATTGACATCCGCAAGGGGTGTCAATACCAATTTTCATCTATTAGATTTTTAGCTTTTTCACTTACTCTCACTATCCGCCTGCTCTCTCCCCTCCCCGATGAGCAAGAAGCCCGTGATGATGCGAATATACAATACGAATCTTATGAGTCGAAGTATAGTTCGAGGAACGCTCAAACGTCGGGCCGTTCAAATGTCAGATGACGTCCTTGTTGATACTCCAGCAAGCTTTTTGCATGAGAGTGCCAATAGTCTGAGCCATAAAGTAGATTCATTGAATGGTAATTAATACTGCAAACTTTAAAGAAAACGAGATTCCTGATGTTTTGTCAAAATTTATTCTCTTTGTATGGAAGTTGTGAAATGACAATCAACCCTTCTTTCTATCAGGTCACTTGTTTTTTCCTTGCAGGTATCATGCGTCTTTTTCTTGTTTGGCCATTTCTTGGCGTTTTCTTGTATTAATAATAAAAAGAATCATTACAGTGTTACATAAGAAAAGTTGGTTTAAACGTTAATATAGAAGAAACAGTAATCATATCGGACTGTGCCTATTGCACGACACTGAGAAAAAGAAAGAGACAAGAAAAGTTCTTACGTAATACACACGACAATAGGATAAAACTGTGGCTCAATAGCTTAGGTGGTCAGAGTGTTGACACGAAATGTCATGGTTCTGGGTTCGAGTCACAGTCGAGTCATATTTTCTTCAGTTGTAACGTCATTCCCAAAATGAGAAATATATAGTGTGTAACACACGAGCATTGTCCATTCTAAAATTTATGATACCAGTTAGCATCTCGAACATTTATTTCTCGCTGACGAATTTTTGATATTAATTTTCTTACTGTATGATAATCTATTCTTAGGTTTTTAGCTACAAATAATGGTTAGTTGATATAAGACCATAAGCTATAGTCAGTTTTTCACTATGTCCCATTATAACAGGTAAAGGTGTTTCACCATCTTCTGTTTTAACACGGCGTATTATTAAACTAAAGTCATATTTATGGCCATAATCAATTAACTCTTGTTGTAATTTACCTAATTCATTATAGATTTGCTTTGATTTTGGATGAGATGTGTCATGCGCATACAACGAATGACTAATACCATTGATTTCTATCTATGTCATGCCTGGTATTTTCTTATATTTTTATGAATCATTTTCCAACGAGCAGATTCAGCTAGATATGATATTTACCTGCTGATGCATGTGTGTTTCCCGTTACATCATTGACAAATGCCAAATAATCATTACTTATGTTTTTCATATCAGTTATTTTATCATAAATTTCTTTTGCTTTCTTATCTTGTTTATGTGTTCGACATGCACTAAGTAATGCCATGCGCATAACAACGAAAACATTCACTCATTTTTTCATAATTTTCTATAATCGATTGTGCTTCATCCAAGTGTTGTGAACGAGCTAAGGCATCACCCCTAACAGTTAAAAAGAAATATCACAGAATGCAGACGAGTGAAATTTAACCCCCACGTAGAATACATGCTGCTTTCTTTCAAAATAAATTCTGGACTCGCAGTCTACATTCAAAAGAGTAATTCCAACAAAAAATCAAGAGCTTAGGCGATGTAACGGCCGTCCAGACACTTACAGTATGAATTAGCTTTGCGAAATTAGTGCTCATTAAATTTCCTCACTACTGCTATGTCAAACAGGTGTAATAAAACTAAAATACTATCTTTCAAGTTCTTTCTCAATTTAACCAAATGAACTCTTATACGTTAAGAAACTAAAACATAGAATAATTTTATCTTTACAACTAGGTCAAAAAGAATATTGCGCTCTAGATCAAAGATGAAATGCAGATAAAATTCCCAAATGAACTTCAACTTGCAGAGTAAAAATATCTTGACATTGTTACCGTAAGTATGGCCTTAAAGAACTACTAATGCTAATGACAAAAGCATAGCGATAAATCATCAGTATAAATAGTAACAACACAAAAAGAGCTAAAAAAATGAAAACATCTTTTATTGCTCATACTGTATTATCATATAGCTATTATCCATCCCAAAATATAAGACCCGTAGTTGTAATCATTTTTCTTGGCAACATTGGCTCGACTTAAACATTTGATATTTACACAAAGATCTTATCTTTTTTATTTTATCGTTGCATTATTTTGGCTAATATCATTTGTTCACATTCTGCTTTATAATGGTATAATACAAAACCTATGTGTAATAACAAGCTCGAGTTATCCAACATTCTGTAATATTTACAATACATGTTTATCTGATTTCTTGATACCAATACTTATGATCCTGTTCCGTGTTTTTCACTGTGAAGAATGTAAAACAAGGCAAACTACGAATCAGGCCGATGAATATTCGCCGAATAAAAGAACGAGACTATCAATTAATATTCATGATACTCATTCAGTTATCCGTCTATGGCGTTTCCCACTTATCTTTTAGATTAGACAATGCGCGTCTTTCCAATATATACTATCCACGTAAGGAATAGACAAAGTAGCATATCCTCTAGGTCTTATACTGATCTTGGCCTCACACTGATCTTGACCGTCAGATAAACTCAATCGCACATAATATTAAACTATAAATTTATTCGTAAATTACTAGCAAAAGATTATTTAGATAACACATTAAAAACAATCATTAGATTTACAGATCTGCCTTCGTACAAACCATAAGTTATGCAGATTGTCTTTACACCAATACATATTTATCGCAGCTAAAAAAAATATTTGATTTGCAATGTCAAGCTGAATTAACTGCTAGCGAGGCTTTGCCTCTAGCTAGCAAGGAAAAGATATTCTCCACTTTAGGCTCGATCGATCTCACTGTTCTTTTCAGAAAACACAAACTTGAGTTATTTTATAAAATTGTGAATGGTCTGACCCAAGCATACTTATCAGAACTTATTCCGCCACTCGTGACTTTTAGACACCAAAGAGAGACGCTCATATCAATAATAAAATTCAAATTATTCAAACAAACAGTACCATTTTTCAAAATACCTTCATTCCATCAATGATAAATGAGAGGAACCACTTGTCGAATGCGGTAAAATCTAGCAGCACTCTTAAACTATTTGTAACAGCTCTCAATAAATCAGTTTATTCCACATTGTGACGACTTATATCCTCCAATTATAAGTCCTTGAGTTTATTGTATGCGTGCACTAAGATACGCGTTCTTTATCTATCACTCTTTTATTCGACTGCTCTTTATCAGAACTGATCATTATGCCACCTGACTACTATCAGCTACAGTATCAGCACCTTCCGACTAGCTTCTCGAACAGAGAGACACGCATTAGCACAGAACGTCCAGGGTCGACCGCCTCGCTAACGGTTTTCGAAGGGCACTGTCTTCTATCTTGTAGGTGTAGTTTACTGAACGATCTGTAACATACCTTTGTTTACCGCTGTTCATGATGTACTGATTTTCGACACGTGAATCATCTTTCATCGTTCCGCGTTAGGGTCGCGAATATCTGAATGGGTTCATATTGCTGGTTCTCCTGCTGCTTGTTTGAACAATTCTTTGGCTGCGTCATACGCCGTATGTTTCGGAATGATAGAAGCATATATTAGTAAACTGAAGCTTCGCGTGTCGATATCACAATCGCGAAATATATGAATCGAATCATCTTCCTAGTTATATGGTTGGTACTGGTTGTTGTTCTTATACTCCTTATTATGTTGGTTCTTGTTGTCCGTAATAGATGGATCGTTTGTCAGTCCCTGTATTGTTTTACACACGTGACGTTTTGCAGACTATTACTATTTATGGAAAAACTACTGAAAGTTTCTGTATCGACTGAAATGTAAAACTTCAACTGAGTCTACGTATATTCGCGATTGTATCTACTGGTGCTGTTCGGTGGCGAAACACTTGGCAGTCCCAGATTCTGTTGAAGTTTGAGCTCAAGAGGAGATGCTTTAGTAGATAAACAGTCGGACGGATGACAGTATGTTCCTGACAGTGTTTTTCATGAATATACTCAGTAAATGTCAAAAATGACATGTTTTGTTCGAGTCAATTTTTTTTCGGCACAAGTTTTTTGTCTGTGCATTTTCTGATGAAATATTTGTGTGAATACGCAGTGCAGACGGGCTTCACTCGTAAAGATGTTCAGTAGTGTTCTCTAGTAGATGGATGTTCACTTGCAACTTGAATGTGTTCGTGTGTGTTTTTAGTATGTCTGCGCTTAAGTTTAACAAACTATAGGAAACTGAAAAACTAAGAGAAACTGCGGGGAAACTGCAGGAAAACCGAAGAAAAGTACAATCGAACAAAATGTAACTGGAGATACTGAAGGAAAAGCGAAGCAGACTAGGATAAACCGATGGGAAACTCAAGGGGGGAAAAGCGCACTCCGCCACTCCGTGGAGTGCCGGAGTGCCCGGAGTGGCTTGGAGTGGCTCGGAGTGCCATGAACTTAAGGAAACTTATATTTTATATATTTGATCGAGAACAGGAGTCTGAAAATGATTAATATGCACGTATAGTAAGGAGAGAATTTTAATACAATGAGTATAGGCTAGGGTGGGTACGAGTACTTGTCAGTACTTGCTGTTGTGAAAGCAACAGCGTTTCTAATGCAATCTCATAATTCTCAAAAAGCTTTAAAATATCTTGAAACGTACTTGTACTTGGCAAGTACAAGTACTTTTGTGATTATTTTGAGTTTCTATGAATATTAAAGCGTTAAGCAAAAATTACTTATAGATCACTTTATAGAGCATCAAAACCTGCGTTGAATGAGGCCTAAGAATGCATATTTTGCTCAACAAATTAGAACGCTGTTGCTTTCACAACAGCAAGTACTGACAAGTACTCGTACCGACCCTGGTATAGGCGAAATTCTTCCATTTATAACTATCTCATAGTTACTTACGTCAATATGTTTTTAAAAAACGTCATTACTACACATTTTTTAATATTCGGATTTAATTGTCAGAGAGTTCACATTACACTCAATTCACAAAATCTGAATTGAGTGTATTATTGACTTCTTAAACAGTGATCCTGTCGCAGTGGAGTAGCATCATCTGCAGATAGATGAGCGGTAGATTGTAGGTTTCTAAAACTTCTGTTGGACTCCATGATATAGTGTAGGTAACGATGAGGTCGAAGCACGCGGAAACCCTGATTGATGATTGATGCAATTGCGCATCAAATAAATTCATTAGTCAAGTTACACAGTTAGGTAAAGCTGAGTTTCCCCCCATGATGCAAACGTAAAGCTATTCAACGATAGCTTTTCTCGGATTAAGAAAACAGTTGAAAAGGAATCAACCAAAGTGGCAATACGAAAAAACAATTGGATAAATGTTTGAAAAACGATGGTGAAAAATGATTTGGCAAATATTTTGCACGAATACTAATATTATGTTGTGATAAAATTCAATAACAATCGTATGTAATGTAATCGTATGTAATGTAATGTAAAATAATCGTATGTATTTTGGTTCTTTATATGGGTAGGTAAAAGAGTCCTCTGTAAAATGAGAATCAAGCGAGACCTTGATATTCTGCGGTTCGATCGTCGTATCAAACTTTACTGGAGTTTCAGGAGCAGCACCCGGTGACTTGGGGTAACCTTGAGATCCCATGAAACATACTTAATCGACAAGCTGGTAATGCTTATTAAAAAAAGCAAAAAAAGAGTTCAAAAATCCGTTGGAAACTAAGTTTTACAAAAACGGAATAAGATCTCCTGGTGGACTGGAGAATTGGATTCTAAACAACTTTTGTACGCACACTTTTGCTTCAAAACGCTTTTCGGGCTTGTAACCCATTATAACTTATTAGAACAATTCTGTTTCGTTATAATACAAATCGTGCAAGACTAACTCACTCTAGAATATGTGTCTAAAAGTTATGACAGTTACAGTTTTACACTTAACTGTAACTGTTGCATGCCTAGACACTACTGATCTGCAAATGTACACACCATCTTATTCAATAGATGGAAGCATCTAAAAAGTACTATACAACGAGATAGCTTGAAGTTGCAAAGACATTTTCATATGCTTTGGAATGCGCTCTATAACACATTTGCATTTTTTCGTTTTCTTACTTTGAACTCATCTCATTGAGCGGTCGTTTTCCACCAGATACGATGTTCGTTAGAAAACATTGTATGTGTTGATGGAAATTCAAAAATCAACTCGAAAAATGAGTTCCAATAGCGCGTGTTGAAGAAACATTTCGAGCGGAGTATACAGAACTCTTACCAGAACGAGAACGAAGGAAGAATATGATAGAAATAAAAGTGAAATTAACCAGAAACACTTTCCCTTTCTGCCAGCCTATTTAATCACAACATATAAAATTCAAGGGCAAACAATTGCAAAAAATCTCGTTTTCCAGCAAGCTGTAAACCATAAGTCGCAGCAGCCTACATACCAATACCAAGAGTGAAAAAACTTGAGGATCTGATATTTGTAGGATCGTTTCCGTTGCCGGCTCTGCGGGTTTACCCCAAATCAAGATCTTTTAGAAGAATCAACTGGATAAAATAACAAAAAATCGTTTTTGGATCAGTGAAAATTCTTGTTATATAGTTCACTTTAGATTTTGTACACAGACTCAGTTCAGTTACTGTTTTTCTTCTACTTTTGCGTATTTCAATTATCAATTATTAAGATGTGCAAACCGGGTGAAACATAAAGATTAATGAAAGGAGAACGACTAAAAACAGTAGAGCTTTAGCGTATAGCGCTTTATCTTCTTCTGTTTAATGTCGTATAGAGAAGTCTGTATGTGGACATAAACACACTTTCAGAAAGGAAAGAGAACAAACAATTCTCTTCGCTTCTCTTTTCATTCGTTTAATGAAAATTTTTCTTGTTTCTTTCTGCACGCGTTCTTCTTAGACCGCATATATATGGGTGAAACGTATAGCCATTGCACTGTTAGGACAAAAGAAACGAAAAAAATTCAACGCTTAGATAAAAAAATCTGAAACGGTCATTTGATAGAGCATCCTTACATAAAAACAAAGTTTCCCATCAGCCGATGGAATATTAGTAGAGAACATCGATTTTCACTGAATCCTATCCAATGCACTAGGTTCCCGATTTTTCCTTTATTTTTTCTAATCACACTTCTGGAACTTATTAAGCTTTTTCCTAGGCTTAGTGACCATTTTGAACGAGAAGACAGATCTGAAACCCAGAATGGCAGATGACTCTGCAGGTTGTACTGATTGAGTTAGCCATAACACAAATATGTCTGAAAAAATATAGTGTTTGACGATAAGAGACAAAGTTTTCTTAAAAGTTCGCTACTCACTTAACGACAAAAAATTTTGCAATCTTTATACAACGATTTGCCTTCCAAAGACGAATCGAATGATGTATGATAAGTAAAGATTCTTTCAGGTTTTCATGGAGTTATTGCTATTACAAGGTGATGGGACATTTTCGCAGTACATTGAAACTATTATCAATAATGCTTATCAACAAGCGAAAAAGATAATTGTTAAATTGAAAATGTCAGCTCTACTGAAACAAAACAAAGCGTTAGAATTAAATGATTTGAATTTATATGTACGTAATCATTTGACTAATACAAATGATCATTCAACACTCGCCGATCAGTATGAATCGGAATCCGATTCGGACAATGAAACAACAACGGATAATGAACGACATGGTGATGATAAAACTGAAAGTGATTGCGACAGTGAAAATGAAACAGAGTTAAACGAGGTATTAAGATCAAAAACGAAAACTTTCCCCGGTATCCGATTACTGAAAACAATCAATCCAACATTGGGTGATTCCTACTTCGATATAAAAATTAATGTGGAACATAAATTTCTTCATAAACAAACAGCGTGTTGGTTGTTAACTGATAAAAATACTCGTTTATCATCAGATAGATTAACGCGAGTAGTCGAAATGAGTAAACGGGATTAAAAATGAAAAGTTGTTTGTACACTTTTTTATGGAATATACGATAACCTCCATAGTTTTTTTTTCAATTAAGCCTTTACTGGTTTTCCAGGCAACCAATAACCTCCAAAACCCGAAAAAGCCTTCCGGATTTTCTAAAAATCCTCAATTTGACAAAAAACTAAGACCTAATTCAAAAATCGGCGCCGGTCAGTCCATGTAGTTTCTTTTCCTCCTTTAAATCAAAAAAGAATAAACTAGAGAAAACGCTGTATGAAATACTCAATTTTAGGACTTCTAGGAAAATGCCTGTAACTTTTAGATGCAAGGTCATACAGAGTTGTGCGAGGTCTTATTTTGATCAGAGAAGTCTGCTCTACAAATCATTATGTTCAGAAAATTTTTATTTGTATAAGTATTCAGGAAAAATTAAAAGTATTATTCGACGACCCGGTTTTTCGAGGCTCTTAGAAAACCTGCTCAGAATCCCCCCGAAACATCTTTTATAACCAAAAGCGATACAGATTCTGGAAGTAGACACTTCAGGCTATCTTTCCATGTGAGTATCTCAAAACCAATTTTTTGACCGAAAATCACCATTTCTAAGGGGGCGGAAGGGGGGCATTTAAGTGGAACGAGCATCTTCATTGAGAAAAATATCACTACTTTATTCGAAAAAAAAAGAAGCACACTCCACCACTCCGCCACTCCGGACCATTGTACGGAGTGCTGAAGTGCCGTGGAGTGTGCTTTACTCCGCGGAGTGGCTGGAGTGGCGGAGTGCGCTTTTTCCCCCTTGTGCATTTCACTGATTACTAACAGCCAACTCACAAAATTCATATCCTCGATAGTGTAGAGTCGCATACACTATCGATGCGGTTGAAACTAATTTTTGATTGCAAATTGATTTAAATGAATTTCTATCAACAAATCCGTTTAAGGATACTCCTCCCCTCTTTTTGGGATTTCCGTAAAAATGCTGTGAAACAAAAATCAAAAGTCACTAAGACTTCATATTTTGAGAACTGACTGGAAACTCAATCGAGCACTTTTTGTTTTTGTTTCAAGTTTTTAACTCTTGCCGTTCACTAGTTTTCCAGAGAACTCGTTTTTTCATTGTGCCACATTACGACTCCCTTAACCCTTTGGTTACGGGATTATTTTTTCACAAAAATAGTCCCGCAAAAGTAGCGACACCACTGCAACTCAAGAATCATGATAGCTAGGGGCGTCTAATTTTATGTGGTCATAGCTCTTACCGAAGGCCGATCACCCACCAACTTTGGGACTCTTTTACCGGATGCTTCATGAGATATAAGCGATTTATTCCTTTTCCGTAAAATATCAATAACTCCTGACCTGAGAGAGATGAAAACTTTTTCTTTTTACAAAAATGCAGTCACGACTCTACACTATCGAGGATATGAATTTTGTGAGTTGGCTGTTAGTAATCAGTGAAATGCAGCTATTTTACGGGCGAGGGTGTCCTTTTTTTTGTTGAAAATTCGAGGTTCTTTCAGAAAGAAATTCACAATTTCGTCTAGGTGCATCATTTTGACTTCGAATTCACACCAAAGACTCTACAGTGTCTGTAGATTATCCAGCCAAAGTTTGAAGGTTAACTATTGTGTGGTTCTAGAAAATCATTTTGGACGAGCACCCACGATTGAAACATACGTAGAAGAGCGAGTGTGATGAACTAAGGATCGCTCTTTATACTATAGTATTTGCATTGAATGTACATCATAATCATGAAAAAATAATCATGGAAACCTATGATTCCGAAAACGTAGGTGAAAGTTTTGTCAGAAAGATTACACACTTACGTCTAATCTTCGCTATTTCACTTATTTTGCATCCTTTTCACTCCTCATACATATAGCGCTGCACGACGGTAACACCATAATGTTGGCGAGATAAGAGAAAGAGAGAGGAGTCTTTTAGAGTCTGAATGACATTATAACAATGGTAATATGTGCAAAAGTTCAGCCCGTATATATACGGACCCCGACACGAAAGGGTTAAATTTCAGGATATTTGTAAAACACGAGAACACCCACTAACACCCAAAAAATCCCCGAAATTAAAATGTGAAACAGCCAATCGATAGAGCTCGTCGACTTGAGTATACTAACACCCACTAACACCCAAAACAATCGTTAATAGCTGAGCTTTTTAGCCATTTTTACAAATAAACACCGCTACGATTCACTAACAGCCACTAACACCCAGAAAGAAGGACACTAACACCCAAAAAAGTATGCCAAGTTGATCTACATGAATTTCTGAGCCTACTGGTACGGTGTTTGATCGAAAAAACGTTATGGCGGCTTCTGAAATAAGTTTTAAAAAGATTAATTATTTTCTCATGCTGTATCTATAGTAAAACAACTTTCAAAGTCAAAATATATAGACATATTATATATCATTAGGAAGCCCATGAAATTCTCTATCAAACCGTTACTTTGCATTTTTATAAAAGTTATTCACTGCATTTTTTATTCGATCTGACTAGCGAACACATGTAACTCAGTTACTATCGACGCCAAAATACAATGCACTTACATGTTTTTGGAATAACTTTTGACAGGAAAGAGCTAGAGAGCTCCAATTTTCTTCATTCGAAAGAGCAGACTTGGAGGCATGTTTTCATAACTAAAATTATTTTCAAAAGAGTTTTCTGGAACCAGTTTGCCAGAAGATCTTTGAAAAACTAGTCCGTCTGTAAAAATTTCCCAATACGATTGTATTGCTTTTTTTTCATGGGCTGATAGCTCGGGATGTTTTCTACAAAATGGGAGCAAATTGAGATCTTGATTTTCCGCGGTTCTGGCGTTGTATCAGGTTTGCTACGAGCCCCGGACTGGCACCCGTTGACTATTGGTAGCCTTAATAACCGATGGACTATGGGTAATGGACCATGCTGAGTCTCGTGGCAACATTTGTTTTTAGAGAAACGTTTTACAATCTGCCGAAAAGCCACTTTTACGAAAATTAGGGTTTTCAGCCTGCTTCCACCTAATATTAAAAAATTCACTGTTCACTCAAAAAACATCAGAACAAGCTCACAATGTCAGGATATGGTTAATGTTTGTTATGACCTGCCGTCCCCAGCAGCTCATAAGATTCTGCTCTTGTATCGTTATTGCACAACTCTTGCTTCATCACGGGATTTTCCTAACTATTTCTGTTCTTGCGCCACTCCTGCGCAACTCTTGTTCAACTTGTGTACTATATATAGCGGTTTACTTGCTTCAAATAAAAGATAGAGTGGGAGTTGGATCTCACAATGTTGTCCGCTAAACGTGATTATAAGATCGAAAAAATCGAAACGGATATTTTCGTTAATAGGTATTCCAGAAGCCCTTTTGGAAAACCGTGGGGTTTTTTAAAATTTATATTCGAGATCTCCTATAGGCACGATTTAAAAGAGCCTAAATACTCTACATTCTGCAGTTTTGAACTAGTTGTGATATTTTTTGAGTGAATAGTGAATAGTCACTCAAACTCATCGAAAACACTATTTGTTTCAAACTGTTCGATAAAAACTAATAGACAAACATATAACACACAAAAAAGAACACAAGAAGAAGAGAAACTGGTGGTCAAAGCCGACGAAGAAGAAGAAAATTGCCCCAATTTTCGTTTTTTCTTTCTGTTCTGTATGCATCTTTTAAGGTATCCAGCGGCTATTGGAGGGGGTGGACATGTAGTGGAAATCGACGAAAGTGGATGGACGAAAAGTAAGTATAATTGTGGTCGAGTAGTTCAAAATCAATGGGTGTTTGGCGGCATTGATAGGGATACAAGGGAGTGTTTTGCTGTTACCGTCCAACGTCGAGATGCAAGAACGCTTTTACCAACTAAAAAGATATTTTTATATTTGTTTCTAGGTCTTTTTATCCGCAATCTCATGGGTGGTATTAGTCAGTTGATTCAGGTACTATTTGAACAAGAGGACGATATGTCCTGATCCACCTCCCCATTCGGTTCCTCATCCTGCACCACCAATGAGACAATATCTATAGGGACCATTTTTGGCTAGTTTTGTTTTATTTTTTACTACGATTTTTAGCTTTTTCCTCATAAATTGTGTTTTTACATTAAAACTATTCTGGGGGTAAAACCAAACCAAGGAAGTTATATAGGTTCGCAACTACGTTGACTTCTTGGTATCGAAGACTGAAAAGTGTGAACCATACCAAGACTTAACCCCCTTTTTTTCAAGGAGATTACCAACAGAAGACGTGGAGCTAGCTAATCCATTGTTAATTATAGGCTACGCCGTGCTTATCTCGGATAGATCTTTCCAAAAATAAAATTTCAAAAGATTCATGGAAGTAATTAAAATTTGTTTTGTAAAATGAGGTTGATCAATAGAATAAGAGAAATGATCACTTCTTAGACATAGATCTCTCGAAATAGCGCTTAATTTTGATGAAGAGGCATAGTAGATGGTTTTCTCTAATCTTGTTTTTCATGTACAACCTATAAAGCAACATTTCCTGTGTATCTATTCGTAGGTCAATTGGTAAAGTGCAAATGAAAAAATATACTCTTTTATTCTTCTGGCTGCAGGTTCGAATTCTGCACGAATTTTTCGAAAATTTATTTGTTAAAAATCAAAGTTTGTTAATAGAAAGGAGTAGTATCGATAAGTCGGTTTTTCGTTCCAAAAAAATTCCGATTGAAAGTCACATATCTGGAAACAGCGTCGAATTCTGAACAAAATCGCCGATTCAGATTCTTTTTGAAAAACTTTTATTTTTCGCCTGTCAAATCTGGCCCCGGGGGGGGGGGGGGGGGGGGGGGGGGGGGGGGGGGGGGGGGGGGGGGGGGGGGGGGGGGGGGGGGGGGGGGGGGGGGGGGGGGGGGGGGGGGGGGGGGGGGGGGGGG
>CAJNOQ010006267.1:0-13899 GCA_905250885.1 Didymodactylos carnosus
GAACGCGTTGGTATAGAAGCGAAACAAAAGGCGTTTGAACGGTGCAAATGTTTCATTTTTAAGCCGTTTAAACGCGTTTGGATTGCGTTTATAAACGCGTTTTTTAGAGCCGAAATTGTTACATGGGTAGTGAGGTATGAGGCCGAGAGAGACACACTCAAGAATATGATCAATAATACGTGTCAGAAGTGATTACAGTTAATTGAATCGAATTTGTTCTGAGAGTATTTCTAAGGTCTGTCGAGTGGATAGAAATGTTCTCCTGTTCATTCGGCATCTAACCATGTATGTGTCGATGAAATTCAAGCAGGGACCGATTTCATCAAATAATCGCCCCCGTCCTTTCTATCGAACAACTCAAGTCATCAAATGACATGGTTAGTTTTAAGATAAGCCTTTGACCTTCATCTTTGTAGTTTACTGTGCTTGAGAGAGAGAGAATCCCTTTGTATGATAAAGAAATGGCACAAATGAATTTATGTCTCATCATGGGATTGGAATAAAACGAAGAGTATTTACTTATTGATCGGACATGATAGAATAATCATTCCAATCAAGTTTTGCTTTTGATTTCTACCATGAACTAATTCCAAGTATCCGAATTTGAACGAACGGACAAACAATCATTTTAGAGACTGAGGGTTATGCTAATTGTAGTTGAAAAGCACGGCTTTACCTTTTGTTTATGAGACAATGTCGTGTATTTATTTCAAATGAAAATAAAATCCTATTTACTTACGTCAGTTCGAATTTCTCTTTTACTCTTTCAAGAATCGGCTAGCGTTTCTTTTCACTTACTCAAACGTACTCCTTGTGAAAAGTGAAAAGTCAACAGGGCAGATAAGGTATTGTATCAAAAAACAATACCTTTTCTGCCTTCTGTTGACTTTTCACAATCACAAGGAGTACGGTTGAGTAAGTGAAAAGAAACGATTATTCTTGATGTTGTTTGAAACTATATTTATTATAAGATAAGCTTCTTGACACGCCCTGTTAAATCGGCTCGTCATTGTATAGCAAGAAGTGCAAGTCCACGATGGCGTACGTTACCAATAACAATTAGAATGACAATTAAAAATAGAAGTAGAAACAATAAATAAACAATGAACTAGAAGAAAATTAACAATAAAAAGTAATAAATGTTTATCAAATAAGAAAATGGCTTTAGTTGCAAAATAAGAGATAAGTAAGAAGAAGGGAACTGAGGAGTAGAGAGGAAGTGTTGTTCATTCGAAACGTTTTGTTTCGCAAGTATAATGTATAATTAATTTATAGGTCGTGATAAAATTGATGAGGGAAAATTTTCCGTAGGAGTAAGGAGGGATCAGAGGTTTTCTGAAAGTCTTGAGAAAAAGGTTTTCAGAAAATCTTAAAATTATGCGATAAATGCTCAATTAACTTTAGTGCATTTAAATGCAAAAACGAAATAGAATGTATGCGAAACGCATACATCAAAGAATGAGTACAAATTTTCCCTTTCTTTGTTAATTATTATGTTGTGTATTGGGAAGCCGTACTTCCGATTGAGAATAAGTATCGTATCCAATAATATTTTTTCGCTTAGAAGTTATATTTTGGATAACATAACTGGGTGATGCACTGCCATTATACCCGTTATCAAAATTTCCGCTTTGTGCTTGGTTCTGAGCATTACGCCTATATACTGATGAAACTTGGTTATTTCTTGGTTGCTGCTGTTGAATATAGATAGATGGTGGTTGTTGTTGCCGTGATACGTTTTGCAAACTGCTTTCAATCTTTTTTACTACCTGAACGGGTGTATTGAAGCTGGGCTCATTCATTTTTACCTGCTGAAGCTCAGGAAGCGCAGAAAGGACTTGCTGTTTATACTCTGCTACCTTCTTCCGCCACTCATGATCCTCAGCATATAACTATTTACCAAGACAGCTTATAAATTCTTTTGCATATAGTTGTCCTAACCAGGCTTTGGGAAGCTGCTCTAGGCCGTAATAGGCACCTGCTAGCTGACCATAAATGACTGCTGTCGTATCAGCATCATCTCCTAAATTAACTGGGTTTAGCGCTCCCTTTTCGAACGAACCCTCATCGCTCCAAAATGCTCATAAAGCTGCTTCCATGGCTGCCAATATATATCCTATTCCTCTTATACTATCATCGTAACCCTGGCGCTTTCTATAAGAACCTTCAACCACGTGAACAATTGATGGATCATGATCATGTTTTTCCCGTGAACACATTCATTCGTGAGGACGAAAGCTTGGTCATAAAGTTCTTGTAAACAGAAATAACTGCGATAAACAGTTATTGATTTAAGAATCAAACAATTTGTTAGACACGCACTTGTACGTGATCTGGCATCAAGACTACTGTACAAAATGAGACGTGCGGCTCCCGATGAGCTTTCTGTCGAGAGACATGACGATGGTTACCGGGTTCCCAGAACAGGAAAATCCTCTAAAATTTCTTAGATTGTGTACGGTGCTTGACGTCGAAAGATGTTCTGTTCAAAATGAGATGTCTCCCAGCTATGGTGGCTGATGCAATATTGCAATTCACTAGAAAGCCGCAGTAAATATCAGATTGATTGCAGGAATCTTTCAGACTAACTTAATCACTAAATAAGATGTTACTTCCGCACATCCATTTCTTTTACTGAAATGGAAAATATTCGACATATCCGTTTAGATCGCCAATGTATAGCCAATTGTTTGACTGGTAACATCCAAAGGCTAGTTAGTAGACATATGAAGATTTCCATTAAGTGAAAGGAACAAATGAGCGGAAAGACATCTTATTTACTCTTTAAGAGAGCTTTTCTTGTTGAATATTTTCTTCAAAGCTTGCCATATGGCTCAAACTAATTTTTGTTCCAACCATGTTTATTCTATTACCCACTGAAAGCTCTAGGGTGACCAAGATTTCTAGAATTTAGCAAATGAAACTCTCTGTAAAGACTCTGTAAAGATTACTCTGTTTTTTTCCGACCCACCATCAAAAACTGGAAGAAAACTGCATTTTTCTATTGACATTTGTTGTGGTGTCAATTTATGCTTGATTAGCGGAAGAATCTGGGTTCTACTGGCAGAAACGTTCACAGAAGAGTCGGTTCGTGGATCCCACTCTCCTGGAAATTTATGGATAGTTACTGATGTTAACTTATTTTTTTCGCTTGTTTACTCATTTACAGTCTAGTCTCTTGTGGCTCGTTAAGAACGAACTTAACGAAAAAGCATTTTGTCATGATTTTTTCAACTCATTTTTAACAACTGCTATTTATAATACAAACTCTACTTCGAACAACAACTTGACTGTATCAAACACAGAACCTACACGCTGCCCGTTATCGAGATCGCAGATGAGCTACGTTGTTGCTATAGCGGTGAACATTGAAGATGGCAGAGTACAACAGAAAAATAGCACAAATTCCATTATTTATCGTTAGCCATTTTTATTTATTTTGAAACTTATAATATTGCCGTTAAGTAATAAAATTAAGCTGACTTTTTCAAGTAAATTTTCGCTCATTTTTTATTTTTGCTCATCTTAGCCAAAAATCGTTCTTCTCATGTTCTTTCACGTTTTTTTGCATGTCAGACGTAGTGGAAAATGAATTCCGTACATTATCGCTAGCACGCACACTAAGGTCGAACAACGCATCTGGTGAAGCAACGATATAAACTATTAGAACAATTTTTAAAGTTCTTCTCTGATGAACGATCTGTTTATGAACTAAAGAAAAGATTCCTTAGCTAAGAAAAGAGTCTTTAAATAAAAAAAATCTGATAAATTCTTAAAGGAGACAGTCACATGGTTCCTGAAAGAATCAATCAGATTTTATTTCTTTGCAATATCTTGGAACGAAAAATCATAGACAAAGATTCCTTCAAGAATTTATAAGACATAAGAATCCTTAAAGAATAATTTCAAGAACGTCGACAAGTGCGTCTAAAAACATAAAATAGTAAGAATTTTGAATCATTTTTCTTTGTTTAAATATATTAGTTTGCTCTTACCTTCATCATCATGTTGATTCGTTGTATCTGTTTTATTGTCTTCACGTAACTCAAGCACATGGTTCAGGAAAGTCAAGCCCATGACATCCACAAAAAATACGTTTTGCATGAGTAAGAAATGTTTCCACGCCATGAGATTCTTACTTAATAAATTTGATAAAGTCATGTACTTGAGAAAAAAAGCTTCAAGAGGGCATGTTTTGCCCGGTTTTTCTTCGTGAACTCGATGGAAACAGTGGCGATTCAAAATTACTGTGTACGCTGTTTTCATGTTTCACAGGCACTTATTTTTAATTAGCGCAGAAAGCGGTTTCTTTCATCAGTTTTACGCTTATTCTATGCCCTAGGATATCCTAAAATTAATTCTAATATTCGGAAATAGGTCTACTTTTGCTATACCACTATACACAGCAGTTTTAGTCACATCTCTTAACTCTCTCTTACAATGGCTGTGTACTTATTCTGGAATGTGCTACCATTCAACTTGTGTAATTTTTCGTATAAGTTTTATAGACATATACGTGCATGTATTCATTTCAAAAAAGGTTTTCACTTTTTTTATATGGAAATACGGCAAAGTCTTGACTTAAAATGATATAAGTTGGAATTCTCAAGCTCTTCTTTTCTCTGAGATATTTAAGAAATATACATAGATACATTTTTTTGAATCGATAGTCGAAAAGATTGATTCCAATCATTAATTTTTTCCTTAAAAGTACCTTATTACCATCCTTTCCATTAGATATTACTGGCTGTGACATAGCAGAGAAAGCGTGTGATGGTTTAGTAAAAATTTATGCTGATAGAAAACCATGGTATAAACACCACAGGCACAATATTGAGCTGGACAAATTTATTCAAATGGTCAATGAAATTCAAGTAAGAAGACGGCGGCTACGACTATCAGATTTCTTCATTTATCTTTTCACTATGTTTTTGAATGTTTAAAAGTGTACTGAAGAATATGATAATATGTCTAATAGCAGACATCGTTTTGATGATTATCTGTTGAATGATTTGGAGAATCGCTCAAATAATTGATGCGCATGTTAAATTAAAATCTGGTAAGAACGTTCGTGAGTGCATCAAGAAACACTATTATATGTGCAAAAATACTTTCTGTTCAATTCACTTTTATTCAATTTTTCGCAAAACTAACATGACTAAATTTGTAATCCTAAGTAAATAAATCCCGGAACGAAAACGACTTTCTCATTAAAAACTTGAAAATAGCGACAGTTTTTAATTACATGTTCAAATACAGGACGAACATAAACTTTGAAAAAATGAGGACGAGATGGTAGGACGCTCTCAAAGATACAAGCAATTAAACCTAGCATATTTTCACATCTGCAAATAGTTTCTTCTACGTGAGTTTTCTACAATAAATTTTGATAAATGCGTATGTTAAGCTATTTTCTGTTATAAAATTTACCTCTATGATAGGACATTCAAGTCTTATATTCTCCCCATTAGTAAATTAAAGTGTTTTACTCTACGAGTTAGTTTTTCAGATTACTCCATCAATCCCACTTTTCTTCCTCGGCATTGTCAGCAGTTAATTTTAGTAACTTAAAACATGCGTTGGGGATCAGGATGATACATTGCATAGAACAATCGGTCTTGATACTCTTGATATACAACAAGTTTTTAGTAAACGTGATTAACTTTTTGTCATAGAGAGAACTGTTCGGTATCTCACCAAATTGACCATGGCGGTCCTGATACACATCGATGTATGTTCATGTACCGCATTAGAGATAGCATTATCCATTATGAAGGATCCAATTGTGAAATGGTCAATTGTCCTTCATGCGTAGTTCAGAACTAGTTGACAAGATTTTTTCAGAGACCCTAGTTTCCAATACATCCATACTTATTCAACCTAATTTTGTTTATTTTGGGCTAAGCTTTTTTACAAAACACCTTTTTAAGAAGTAATGGAATATCTCAAGACTCACTTTATCTAGAATTTTACCATTACTTCTCAAAATAAACAAAATTAGGTTGAATAAGTCTAAATGTATTGAAAACTAGGGTCTCTGAAAAAATCTTGTTAACTAGATCTGAACCAAAGTAAAAATGGCTACTTTGTGAATAGCTTTAATTTAATTTGCGTAATCTTTCAGGGTGGCAGTCGAATGACATGGAATATCTCAAGATTCATTTTAACTAGAATTTTACCATGTCATTCTGCTATGCATTAATATTGTTCGATGAATGATCGCTATCACTGATATAACAATCTATCTGAGCAAGAATCGTACTCAGACTGCTGGCGCAGCTCTCAGGAGTCGATCTTGTTGACCAAGAGGAAGACCTCTATCGCTCATTGGATGCTTAGCGCAACGTCCCACCCGGAAAGATTATGCATATTAAATTAAAGCTATTCACTCCCCTTGAAGGAATGAAGAAGTCGATAAATGATTAATGTTCTAGTGAAAATAATCTCACCAATATCATCAAAATATCAAATCTCATCAAAATACACGCATTAGAAGACGACAATAGCACAGTCTTTTCCAATGAAAACGGAGTGTACTCCATGGAATAAAAAACAGAATGCATCATCTACTGGCTTCAATTGCGTCGAAAAAAGGAAGAACAAAACATGCGACATCAGACGTTGGTGTTGTGAGAGCGTTAGATTCTGTTTTTGTTACAGTTGCCATTCAACGAATGCGTACGAAAGAAAAATAATGTCGTAGCAACCTTTATTTATTGCATAGTGAAGCTTTCTTCTACTTTACCTATATAATAGGAACACAAAACGAAAGAAAAAGGGACTGTACCACGATGAAGAACAAAAATAACGCAGAGAAAATGTAAATATTTTTTCTCGGAAGAGCAGTAAATGTGTAAAACACAATTAAATACTTCTTCAAGGCTTGAATGAAAAAGCGACTAAATATCCGAGACCTTATTTCTTTACTTGAATAATTATTCTGTTAACAGGCCTATTTATCGTGAAATTTAAAACTTTTAGTGGTAAAAACATTTCGTCAACATAATGTAGGCGGTTGTCCGTAGCCGATATCGAACAGAACGAGGTCAGTAATCTAATAGTGAGTCTTTAACCATAAACTTATAGCTGTTATGTTTACTATAGACGGATCTATCGCTATACACTATTGATCTGCTTGCAATTTGCTTTTCTCGTAGAAAATGATCTCCTATGAAAGCTGTACGACCGTAAAATAGTCGAAAGTACTACTATTTTTAAACTGACCTTCAAATTGATTTTAAAACTTCTTTCTCTATATCTCATCTGATTCACCGATTACTGATCTCATCGTATTCGATCTCGACTACGAACAGCGACCTACACATTGTGTTAACGAAATGTTTTTACCACTAAAAGTTCTGATGTCAACGATAAACAGGCCTGTTGATAGAATAGTTATTCAACTAAAGGCTGAAATAATAATTCAAAAAAGGGTTGTCGCAACATTAATTTTCTTTCAAATTAGGTCATAGAATGGCAACTCCTACAACACCAACATCAAGTACCCCAGGTGCTAGTGAACGGCGTTTAAGAAAAGAACTAGCTGAACTGAACGTTGCACCTCCAGTTCTATCAGCTGGTCTTGTTGATTCAAATAACTTAACAGAATGGGTGGCTGTTATTGAAGGACCACTTGAAACACCTTACGCAGATGGTCAGTTTAAAGTCAGTCTGTTATTTACGGAATTATATCCACTGAAACCACCTCAATGTCAGATGATAACAAAAGTTTATCATCCGAATATAAGTGAAAACTTAGGTGAAATAAGTTTAGACGTATTGAATACGTTGTGGAAGCCACGAACAACCGTAAATGAAATATTACAAGGTATTCACGATTTATTAAAACAACCGCATGCAGAAAAATGTCTTGAACCAGCTATTGGTGAACAATACCTAAATAATCAACCAGAATTTGTTCGTCTAGCTAAAGAATATACAGAAAAGTATGCTAAACGGCCAGAATAAAAGATTCCTGTTCAAGTGGGAGCTGATCCGGTTTTTTTATCACTTTGTAGAGAACACTTCGGAATATATATCTTTAATTCTTTTTTCGTTCAGACTTGTAGTTTTCAAAAAAAAAATTGTTAAGTTTTTTAAGGTTTTTTCCATTTTTAAAATTTTAACAAAACTTCAGTTTCAAATATGACGAGTTGATTCTAGCATAGTTCGATCGAGCACATCGAATTGTATATGAAAAAAAATTTTGCCAGTCCTAGATGAAGTTTGTCGCAGACGTTTCACTTTTACCCTCCCGATGGCATTTCAAAGATGAAAACGTAATTTAAAAAATACTCTCCCGAGAGACTGCGAAAGTCAACTATGAACATCCGGAATGTCATGGAAAAGTAACGAAGGAAGTCTGTAAGCGTACAAGCTGCGTATAAAAAAACGCTTAGAACACTATTGAAACATGCACACGTTTTTCAAACACTTATCATTTATTTTGCTGATTGAGGCGTCAGTTCGTACTGATCACGTGAATCTGCTGCGCGTACAGTTGGAGCATGTGCATAATGTAATTGTAGCCTACCATTGGTTGCATTTCAATATTGATGATATATCAATATAAGATTCTAGTATCACATCAACAGAGCTACAGCATTGTATAAGAGATCTTCAATCATTCAGTCGAGATTGAGATCAGCAAGATGACAATAAAAATGTTAGTATTGATAATAAAACTATCGATGACAATAACGCTGACCACCAAGAAAATTTTAATAAACAAAGTATACTCATCAAGAATGTTTTATTGTTAAATAGAACCGACGGCGAGTTTATCGTTGGTTTTTCAAATGAGTTGACTGTTCCTTATAAATCGACGCGATCCTTTAATGTCTTGATCTGGGCAAGTAGTAGCTCTTGACGGTACGCGTAGTTTATGCCACTTGCAGTTATTCATCAACACGAATATGATGTGCTTGTTGAACTACATCGTATTGATACTGAACAGTATACAGCAATTGCTCATTTATTAATTTGCTTCTTGTGAGAGTTCAAATTTTAACCCAGCATGGATTGCAATCAAATCTCGATATGAATTTCCTGCTAAAACCGATAAAACATCTAATACGTACGATTCCAAATAGGATCTCGGTTAGCATTAACAATCTGCAATATTAGTTAGAATTAAGTTTTCTAGTATGGTCTGCTGTCTGAAGGTTAATAGTTCATCGAATCCAACAACTTCAATTTTTGAAAGTAGTCGTACTATTACTATTTCTCTTAATAATATTCCAACGGCAATTGATTTTAGTAAAGCGGTAGCCCACTCACCCTCACCCTGGAATTAAGAGCTGGTGATGTTTGTAAATACCAAACAGATCGTGGAAGTATTTATCTCCACATAGGTTCATCATTAATTTATATTTCTGCTTTTTATACATTATTTAAGTTACTGGTAAGATTATAGTCCCAAACTAACCTATTCTATAACTTTACTGATGAAATTTATCATATTTCATGCCACCACACAGTACGTCGTAAACATATTTAGATATGGTCAATAAGAACATATAGTTTTACTCAGTGAAACAGTAAGAAACTTAATGTTTGACTATGAAACATTTATGTAATCAGAATTTAACAGCGAGATGATCTTTAATAATCACAGTCCGTAATAGCTCAGTGAATAAGAGCACGGCATGACATGCCGTACCTATACAGACGAAAAAAGTCGTTCGAGGGGTGCGGCGAGTATTCGAAAATAGACCCTCGCCGAGAGCTCGAACCCTCGGAAAATGGCACTTCGGACCTTCGATACAAGCTTTCGAGAGGTATCGATTTCGAGCCCTCGGATTTCAGATAGGTAGCGAGCCAAAAATTTTGAGCCGTCAATTAGAGATGTTCGGGACTCCTAAGCCTTCGCTCTCTCGAGGGTACGACGATGCCTCGAAAGTACCCCTTGAAAGCTTATATCGAGGATCCGAAGTGTCATTTTTCGACGATTGGAGCTATCGGCGAAGGCCCATCGAAAGCATATTTCCGAGCACTCAAAGTACCCCTCGAACAACTGGTCGGGTAGGTTCGAAATCTAGACGGATCGTGTGATTTTTTTCAATTTTTTTGCACTATTCAGATGCCCTGCTAACATAGTTTAACTTCTTGTGCATTTTTCAGATCGCTTTACAAAACAAGAATAGGACTGTAAAAATTACCGTTACTTCTTCGGCCGTTTAATGGTAACTGCGTTTCTAGTTATCGTTGCAACAACGGTAACTATCAGTTAGTTAACTTCGTGATAACTATTTTTTAAGTATGGCAGAAATATCCAGGCAGTGGCTTAAAATGGCTTCCAAATAGTGGCGTAACCAGCGGTGGACAGTCTTTACCCGAGCATCGGGAGAAACAAAAAAAAATTATTCCACTAAGATTTTTGTCGAATAATGTTGAAATAACTATTATTTGTTGATTTATTTCGTTTTCTTTTTCTCTTTTGTTCACATAATTTCACTTAACAAAAGTGCAGATGCAGTGTATTGTCTTACTCTTAAGAAAGTGAGAATCGAACAACTGTATTTCAGTTGTGGAAAAAATGTAAACTATCGTGGATGGATTTTTTTAAAGGTCATGGGGCGCTGCCCTCCCACCTACGCATTTCTGGTTACGCTGCTACTTCCAAAATCGTTAGTTTTCCACTAAAAGTGCTGAAACCTTCATAAATGACACGGTTGTGTAGTCTAATTTCGTTGATGAAAACAAAGAGATTTTTCAAGCTGGCTGTAGATGCTGAGGTCTCCAGAGACCTTAAAAACCGCAGTTACAAAACATTGAAGTTACATAATTTCGATTAGTTTGGTCGACTGGCATGTGTATGTCAATCAAAATCATGTCATTTATGAAAGTTTCAACAGTTTAATGATGATTAAGCGAGTGCACTTGACTGTTCTGAGTGAGCATTGTCGATGTACCGAAAAACATCGCCTTTTGGACAGTCACATATGAGAAGAACAGAAATAATATTTCACGAATAAATAGACATTTGAAGAGTGTGAAGTAGTTCGGGATGTTCTTTATCCATGTTTTTGTACAACATATCGCTTTGCATGAGTCAGTTATACTATCGGGTAAGTTGAAGATGTTAGACAATACTTATGTGCTCAAGAAGGATATTCTGCTACAGATTAGTTTCAAAAACAGGATGTTCAAGATGGTGTTTCATCGGATCTTTTGTCCACGTGTCGTTCTTTCTCATTTCTCAGAACAAATGCGGATGATACGACGATATCAAAGCAACATTTCAAACTGTAAAAGGATCATTGATATCACATGCCAAGAACTAATGAAAACAAAAGTACTACAGAGTGTACTCAGTACCCATAATAATGCTAAAAAGTTAAATTGAAACATGAGTCTCATAAAAAGAAAAAAAGAGTTTCACAAACTAAAACAATATCCTGCCAGTTATTCACCTGTCATCTTCTAATTACTTGTTTAATCAGCAATCTATGATTTCAACCGAAAGCTTCTAGACGGATAATGTCGAATCTTCATCTATATCATTTGCAGTGGCCTTTAATTTTTTCTTCTGGCATTTATCTTGAAAGAGTTTATGTCCGCCAATTAGTATGACACTACTAATAACCAAAGCCGAGCCTAAGAGTGCAAAGAAATTTGATTTTTTTGTCGTAAATAAATTTTGTAATATAATTGCAAAAACTATATCACCACTTGTTGCAATCGTATACACGGATGCGTGTTCTCGTTTCATTGCTGTCTGTCCGATTGCTGCCGCAAATATTTGGATAATGCACATAAACGATGCAAGTGCGTATTGCCATTTGAATATTGATAGTGTTTTATGTTCAATAAAATATTGATAAAATTGATTTAGAACGAGACAAAATAAAACGAAAAGTGTAAATTGAAACATTATTACGCTCGCTTTTAGACCACTGAGTATCTGTTATTTGAACATAATAACATTGACTGATGATGCGACCGCACAAATGATACCTATCGCAAATCCGATATACTGATCATTTATTAGTACAGCAGAAGTCGAATTCATAGTGGAATTAATCAACTGAGATTGAAATATGAAACTGGGTTGAGCGACGAATATCACACCAGTTATCGTTAATGGTATGGCGAGTATAATAATTGATGAAGGCTTGTCGCCAAACACAAGAATACCCAACAGAACTGTCCATATGACTCGAGTGTAATTTAGTGTTGTTACATCCGGTAATGGCAAATAGCGATAACTAAGAAAAAAGCCGAGAAAACCAAAAGTTCCAGCTAGAGTTCGAAAAAATTGTAGAACCAATGATTTTTTGGTACCAGAAAATAATTTGTACTTTTTATAATAGAGAAATATGGCTACAGCAATTGTTTGAAGGATGAAACGAATTACCAGAGCGTCAAACAAATCGATTTTGAGTTGTTTAATAATGAATGTTGTACACGTGAATAGAAAGCAGGCGGTCAATGTATACAATATACCAGATAAATTACGTAAAATTGTTGTTGTGGCATTTGCTGAATGTTTATGTTCCTCTTCTAAGATTGGTTCAATCGTGGGATCGACTGATGGTGACAGCAGAGTATCATCTTTTCCAGTCATTTTCTCATTTGATGCTGACCCTGAACTATGTTTTTATGTGACATAAAGCGTGTACTTTTACTGTTCTTTTTCATTTTATTTTGAAAAAGATTACACATTTAATGGTTAAATAATAAAAAATGATTTTACCTGGAAAGATTATTTGATTGAAAGGATTAAAAATGTTAAATTGAATGCTTAGCTAATGGATTCGACTATGCACTAATGTCGAGAAATATCGATGAATTTTCTGGTTTTTTGCGAGTAAGTCATGTTACTGAATAAGTTGAGAATGTTAGAAAATATTTATGTGATATGCATGTTTCTCGAGTTTTACTTAAAAAACATACGTTTCAATCATAATCGAGGTAAGATCATTTTTTATTATTCAGCCATTAAATGTGTAATCCTTTTCGAAATAAAATGTAAAAAGAACAAGAAAAATACATACTTTCAGTATATCCGCACAAATAAACTCTGTAACCTATGCGTTGATTTACACATGAATCTTTATGTTTGAAACCAGACTGATGTTTACCAATAAGCTTATCACCGACAGAAGATCCGTACGATTCTTTTATGTGTTATTAGTTCAAAAATTTCAGAAAAAAATGTAGGATAATAGGTCGATAATTAGCTAAATTATTATCAACGCCAGATTCAAACAGCTCAGTTAGATAGAGGCACGTGGGACAATTAGAATACGATCAAAAAGTTTTTCAGTGTTTTTCTCGTAACTTTGAAAAATCTTAGAAGTTTTCACAAAACTTTCAATGCAGAAGCTGTAGGCTAGGGATTGATTTTTGCACCGCATGGTGCAAAAATCAATTGAGAATCTCACCAGCAGTGTGCAGGGCGTCTACGCTATAGTACCTTTGAGGTATGACGCCTCAAATAAGCATATATAAGCAAACATCACATACTAGAATGAGGTGGTACATTTTTGAAAACTTTTATGCTACCATACCAGACAAATAAAACACCCGAGAAGTTGACATGAAGCGAGAGACACAGTGGGCAATTTTGACTACGCACGTGGACATGTGCCGTAAAAGTGATACGAAAGCCTTTTAATACTATTCTTATAGGTTTTCGTATGTACTCTTTCCAATGGAGTGGTTCACAAATTTCAAAAACACTTTCAATCAGAGATTTTTTTTCCAGCAACCGAATCTTGAGAAACTCCGAAAATCATCGTCATGTTTTTAAGATTTTTGAGCAGTACGCACAGTGGGCATTTTTTGCTAGAGCAAGCGGACTTTAGCTTTATGAGCGAACTAAAATTTCTTGAACCATTTTTTTATAGGTTTTTCATGATCCTCTTTCTAATGGCATAAGAGTTGGGTTTTGAA
>CAJNOQ010006268.1:0-13896 GCA_905250885.1 Didymodactylos carnosus
GGATATAATTTCAAACTATATCCCGTTCGGGATATAAAAAAAATTTTGCTGCAAAAAATGATATCCCAATCGGGATATATATCCCGATTGGGAGTATATCCCGATCGGGATATGTCTCCACACTGTCTGTAGGCATTCCGCATCATGCCTTTAAAACCTTTTTCTTAGATTACTCTTCTCAATTTAGTATCTGTCTTTAGCTGCGTCTTCTTTTCTCAATCAACCAAATTCTTGAATTTGTGTTAGTATTTATAGTTGCTTCTTCTCTTTATGATCATTATTTTCCAGAAAAAAACGGTACAGGATAAAACCTTTTAAGATTCTTGAATTGAGCACCATTTTATGAACGTTTTAAGATTCGAGACTAAAAAGTACTTTTGACTAAAACTTTCTGCGATCCTTTTCTAGCGACTCTTAGCTTTCTTCTATTTTACTCGCTAATTTTAATTTTTTTGAAGGGAAACCCAGAAAAAAGTAAATGAAGATTCTCATTTGACATGAGTAAATTCTCTTTTTTTATTTTATTCGATGTTAATTAATATAAAATTTGTTCCAACACCAAGAGTAATTAACACAGTAACAACAACTGTGAAGTGTGAAAAAGCGGTATATTCAACACAGCATTAAACTAATTAATTAATATCAAATAAAATAAAAGAAGGGAATTTACTCATGTCAAATATGAACTCAACCTATTTATTAAGACAAGAAGATTCTCATCACCACAGAAACTAAACTTTTTCCTTTGCTTTCAAAAAACACTTCTTCCTTTAGAGAGAAATCAGCGATGTTCGCAGACACGAAAACCAACTAAAATCCGTTTTACAGAAATTTTTTATTATGTATGTAAAAATCAGATAAAAAAAGCGTATTTTCATCGTTTCCTGTAGAGAATATGAATACTGCTGTTCGTGAACGATCTGTGAACGGTCGTTCATTAAAATTAAAAGAAAAACTTAATTAGAACCTTAATTAATAATCAGCTCACGAACAAGTTCAATTTTTCATAAACCTTGTATAGTTCTCTTCATGTTACATCAAACGTTTCTTTAAAACAGCCCATCTAGTCAACTGTTTCCCAGTGAATAGTCAGGAGTCGAGATTAGAATTGTGCGCCGCACCGCTGCCGCCGCCGCTGAAGGCGTCAAAATGTTTTGGAACACTTCGCCGCCGCCGATGGATGCATTAGATTTTTGCGCCGCCGCCGAAGGCGCCCAAGTTTTGTGGAGGTCCTCGTTGTAGAAACTTGCTTTAGCCTTCGCCGATAGAAGCTTTTTGTACTCATATTTGGTTGTGATTGGACAGTCCGCTGACGATGGAAATCTTTAAATAATCTATTAGTCGCCGCCGCCGATTGAACCTTTTCTTTTAGCCGCCGCCACCGCGGCTGATCGAAAAACTTCTGTTACATGCCGCCGCCGATTTTCCGACCGGCGCACAGGTCTAGTCGGGATTATATCTCAGTACAGTTGGTAGTGTATAAGTATAGAATTTTTTGTACAGTTAAAAACTCAAACATATTTGTCGACGAGTTTTGAATAGGGCTGTGACAGTTACCATTAGCGTTACAGTAACTGTAACTGCTGAACAGTTGACGTTCTTGGTAACGGTAACGGGTAAGCAGTTACCGTACAAGTAACGATAACGACCAGTTGCAAGTAACGGTAACTCAGCCTCACCCCGGATACCTAGATATTTAGAGATTTGACTCTTGAAAGCTATACTGAACAGTTACCGTTACTTGTACGGTAACTGCTTACCCGTTACCGTTACCAAGAATGTCAACTGTTCAGCAGTTGCGGTTACCGAGTAGCGGTGGTAACAGTAACTGTCACAGCCCTAGTTTTGAATAAACTACCCCATAAACCGATAAATTTTGATTGACTGTCGATAAATCTCGTGTTCAAACATAGTCACTTTGGATGTTTCGATTCCGAGTAAGGCAGCTGATCTTAGGTGGGCTGTTTTAAAAAAACGTTTGATGTAACATGAAGGGAACTATACAAGGTTTATGAAAAATTGAACTTGTTCGTGACCTGATTATTAGTTAAGGTTCTAATTAAGTTTTTCTTTTAATTTTAATGGACACAATTAGACGTTTAGGCTCAATAATTTTATATTCTGATTTGGAATAGGCAAACGTCTATTATTATGCGCATATATCATTCTTTATTATTTATTATTTCATAATTAAAGAGTTTATTTACACATAATAGCTATGGAAAGTCGATAAATGAGCATGAACTAAAAAACTAAAAATATTCGGCTTCATGTTCTAATAAAAAGAGAATCGGGCATATATTATGTTCGATGAACACATAATCCTTCATATGTTTCTTTCTCTATTGTTTAGTCAAAAATTGTTTCTCTCAATTTTTTTGTCTAGTACTCGCATTTACAGACTATATCAATCAATTATCTTTTTTCCTATGTCCATTTCCTGATGATGGTGTGTGAAACGCTTGTTGCTAATTGAAAATCTACTCGTATTAATAAAGAATGATACTTGTGCATAATAATAGACGTTCGCCTATGCCAAATCAGAATATAAAATTATTGAGCCTAAACGTCTAATTGTGTCCGAGCTAAAATATATTTTTCAGAGATGTATCGTTGTAGCGCGTAAACAGAAAATGTTATAACTCTGCTGCAAAAGCGCTGTTGGGAAAAAAGAGAGTTATTACCGTAGTCAGCGCATCACACTCTACGATGTAGAATATATCCGGTTCGGAAACCCGCGTTATACTTGGATACCTTCCCTCGTAAGACATGCAAACCTATAATACAAGTTAATATTCCTACGTTTGCGGCAGCAATTTGCTTTCATGTAAAGGCTTATAACCTTAAGGTTTATAAAGATTTTTTCAGCAGGTCGTTTGCAAAACCTTTCGAGGGTTTATAATTATGTAAAACCTTCGAGAGTTTAGTTAAAAGCGCTAAATGTTTAGGAGAAAACCTTTGGAGATTTTTAAAAAAAATAAAAAACCTTTAGGGTTTTTCTTGACAGATGAAAAATCCTTTGGCACAAAACAGAATTTTTTTTCTGGTAAACCCCTTGTGAAAACAAATTGAGAGTTTAGTAAGCGTACTATAAACCTGACTGATAAGAATAGACAGCAAAACAACTTCTACTATCTTTCAGAAACCGATTTTGATACTAGGCTAAACGGCACAATTGTTCAGAACCATGAGCTCTATCATGTATGTAAAAACCGTATAAAAAAAGCGTATTTTCTTCGAGATATGTGAGTCGCCTTGTAAATTCATACATTTCTGTATTTGTACACTATACAAATACACAAATGTGTTGAGAGAATATAAGAGACGAAGAGCTGAATGAAGAGGAGAAAATGTCTATATGTTAGCGTTTAATACAGATACGCAGGATGACTACAGCTGCAAAATGGTTCAATAGAAAAAATAAAGGTTCAAGCTAGAACCCTTTTTTAAAATGTTCAATTATTTGTATTTGAAATGGTTCTTGACATCGGCTTGAACCTTTGCTGGTTCAGTGCAGACACTATCGAACCTTAAAAGGTTCTGCATCTCTGCTACACCCTTAAAAGACACCTCTTTTCTTTAGAGAGTGGTATTCTCATTTTCTCCATCAGTCTTCTGTTAACCAAAACACAGTATGTCATCCTCCAGCATTATTTCCACTATCAGTATCTACACATTTCGATCATTGCCACCAATATTAATCGTGTTTGGCTTATTTGGGAACTTCTTCAACTTGATCATATTCGCCGTGAAGTCATTCCGAAATTACTCGTCCAGTCGTTATGTATTTGCTTCATCAGTGAGTAATTTTGTTGTGATCGCTACAGGACTACTTCCAGGATCATATTTGGGAAATGGTTTTAATATTAATTGGAGAAACTATTCGAATAGTCATTGTAAAGTGATTTTCTATGTAAGTTATGTTGCAGCGACACTATCGACGACACTATTGCTTATGGCATGTATTGATCGGTATCTGATGTCATCATCAAAAATGAAGTATCGAAATTTGGCTACGGCTAGAACGGCAACACGTTATGTTATTCCAACAGTGATTGCTGTTTGTTGTCTACTCTATATTCATATGCTACTCTTTTATGAAATTCAACTCGGTCAATGTCAGGCGGCTATTGGATGGTACTCGGAATTCTTTTTGTACTGGTATCTTGTGTCTTACACTCTATTACCACCTACTTTGATGACCACATTTGGTCTCCTTACTCTGAATAACGTTAAAAAGGTGCGACAATGTCTTGCAGTAGCACCAAGTCCAAGAATAATTACTGTGCCTACAATCACTATTATTGTGACTTCCACTTCCATTGGCACTACCGGGTGCGCAGTCCAACTACAGCAACGTCGTGAATCAATAATGCTAAAACTCATTCTAATTCAAGTGTTTACGTATGTTCTATTTTCGTTGCCAATTAGTGCCTTTCGTGTCTATCAACTGACTGTCATTGCCAGACCTGCAACTGAAATGGAAACTTTTCTCTTTCACTTATTTGCATGCATACAATATGTCAATTTTACATCCACATTCTATACGAGTGCGCTAACATCGAAAACGATTAGAAAAAAATGGCAGAAGATATTGAACGAATACAAAGAGCGATGCTTAAGACGACTTTTCAACCTCTTCTGATCAGACTACTCAAGCCAAACAGTCCGTTAACGTCGTGCAAACGGTACGTTATCGGTGACCATAAAAACGGTGTAAAAACACGCTGTTTAAGGTCAACGTTAACGTACCGTTTTTACACCGGCTAAACTGGGCTAAAACGAATTAATGAAATAAAAATATGCTTAAAGAATTTCAAGCGCGATGGAAATACTAAACGCGTACTAACGAGACAAATTGTGACGAGTCGAGAAAATCGATAAAAAAAACGTTCGAAAGATGAATATTTTTTTATATACAATTTTCAGATTCTTCATCCAAAGTTATCTATAAATCCAAGCTTTATAGATTTTAGCCTTTGAAAACTTTTGCTCGTTGAGAAAGACATTTTTTTGAAAAAACTGCACTGACTTTTAATCATTTCCTTATCAAAAAGGTTCCCTAGTGAAGCTTTTTTCTCAAGTACATGATATATCATACGAGGAGAAATATATAAAACAATCTGAATACCTCAAGAAAGTTCTGTGCTTCAAGAATCCATGCGCGAAATTTCTACGGAAAAACAGCTAAACATAGCCATTCAACCGATTTTTTTATTCGAAAATTGCTTCAAAGCGTTTTCTCTCCCTAAACCAGCCAGAGCCGTGTTTCTGCACAGGTTTTACCACATTATTGGAACGATAAGAACCGCAGTTTTTACAAGTTTGTTTGAAGAGAGAAACCGTTTCGAACTGCGCTCTAGCGACGGTTTTTTCTCACTCGCATACCTGAAGAAGCTCATGCCTAATTGATTGTTAGGTTTATATAAGACTTTTAGCTCGTTACGCTTGATTCCACCATAATTTACTCGGACTTTTCTTCGAGAACATGGTGAAATCAATGTCTAATATTTTTGTCAATCAGACGATGCTTCTATCACGGCATAATCTCTATCTGAAAAGAAAAAGTCGATATAGGGACAGGGTCAGAAAACGTACATAGCAATTTCGGCCCACTGTTCTTCTACTGTACATAAACACCTGCTAGTCCGTAGTCATAATGTTGAACTATCTGATCGTCTATAAGCTGTGGAGTTTTCTCTCTAGAAACATTTCTTGCTCAGGTACTCAACTAAGTTCCACTTCACTGTGCTTCTCAGTTCTGATTCGATCGTATGATTGAAAATGATACACCTATAATCTATGCCTTTTTTTGATGTGTGACTTGACTTGTGAAAGTCTTTTCAGGCTGAGCGATACTAGTAAGAGTGACTTGACGTGTGACTTGCAAAACCTCTGACTTGCCCAGCTCTATACTGTGACAGATCATATTTTTTTAATTGTCATTCCACGATAGTATGTGTCTTTCCATTTATATTCTTTGTCTTTTAATTTGGGACTATACATTATAACAGTACATAAATTAGTTATAGAATCAATAAGGGAAAATGATTCGTCGTAAAATACTTCTGGTGCGCTCGCTCCAAATGACCAAGCAACCAAACGGCTAAATCTAAGTTGAATATAGTTGCAAAGTTTTGTGTAGCTGTATAAACTTTAATTATATTAATCAATGAACTTTTGCAATAGCACAGTCAAAAAAGTTTATAAAACCTGTTTATACAAATCCGGCTGATCATGCAAATGGTCTGGCAAAAGTGTCACAAGCATTACACAATGCTTTTTCGCACACACGTGCTGAATGGATAAAATCTGGCAAGATGGATAAAAATGGAAACCTTCTTAGAGTAACAGCAACCGAGATATTTGCCGATATTCAGACGACATTGGCCGGTAGTCAGCCTCCACCATCCGTCAACAGTGATGATTCGACAACGACTGGTCAAAATGTGAACATTGATGCATAGATATGATTAGATTAGACGAGAAGGAGGATGAAACATTTTTTTTTATTCACTTTGTTTGTGCTCCAGGTGAACACATATGCCAGGCAAACTTTTTCTGCGAAAAAAATGCGTTAGAGTGCGTTTAAATTTTCATAGAAACTAACGCGTTTAGCAGGATGTTTTTTGTCACATTCCGGACGTCCAAATGCGTTACTGATCACCGCGTTATAATTTAACGTGTCTGAACACCCGAAATGTGACCAAAAGCAACCTGTTAAACGCGTTAGTTTCCAATGCGTTTAAATGCGTTACGCATTTAAATGTAACGTTAGTTTAAAACAAAACAAACCTGAACTCTCCAGCTTGAAGTATATTAAAAAATCTTGGGAAGTACTTCAGGATCGTTTTTGGACCTTGATCTCTGGAAAACTCCTAAACGGTAAGACTTGGTGAAAAAAAAGCTTTTTATTTCTCGTAACTCATTAAGTCGAACATTTATGGAAAGTTTCGTCAAGATCGGATCCTAAGAAAAAGATTATTTCCGGCTCTTGGAAAATCCTTTTGAACCGGGGCTCATTGAAGCCACTGCGAATTTTTGTTTTCATTTATTCTGTTGGTGCAACGAGAAACACCCATCTAATCAACAGAATATCTTGGACAACACAATAGTTCGGCCTGTTACGTCGTATTTTGCTGCTCGTCTTGAAGCCCTTCACAACAATGGGGCACGACACTTTAATATTTCGTACAAGAAAAAACAACTTATAAAGTGTTTGAATGACATCAAGTGCGAACTTCTTGTTAAAAAAGCCTTTAGCTTGTGTGGAAAATCTTGATAGCCGTATCTGCTTCGTTAGTAAGTTAAGCAAAACGACACTACGTAAGTGCATTACCTCTGCGATATAAAGATCCACGTTGTAGCGACTGTATATACGATAACAAAAATGCTGAAAAAAATCCGTTTATTCTTGACAGCTCGTCGTGGCCAACAGCAAAAATATATAAACTATTTCTAACTGTTTATTACACTTCTGTAAGAATCTATAGATAATCCAAAGACGAAAATAAAGTAGAATAATACGAACCTTGTGGAGACAAACTGTAAACAAACTGGTTAAATGAGTTTGAACTAAGAACATGGCATGGGCAAGCACTAAGAAATCCAAAAGTTAAACGAATTAATAATTTAGATAACTTTAAGAAAAATAAAGTTTGTTGAGAAAAATGCACATTGCGAAGAATGAACTCGAAAAAGAAACGAATAAAACATATTTTCCGATCGGTAAACTAGTCGAAACAAGTAAATAACCGATCAGTTACAAATAGACCATAATCGCTATAAATGAGTTGGTTGGAGTCTACTTTCAACAGAAATAAGTCTCCGTTGCTCAATACGCTTTCGATGTTTTTCTATATAATCGAAGAGATTACCTTTTCTCAGCTGCCAAAAAATATGTAAAGCATCTATGTGAAATGACCTATACTCCAATTCATACATGTTTATATAACATGCTGAGCGTGCTGGGTCTTGTGTAGTTTGTTGTATTCTCGAACAGAACACACTACTACGCATAGCTATTTATAAAATAAGTTGAGCTAGCATATTTGCAGTACTACTAGTTAGTACTTTGATGACCGTTTTCAGGGAATTTTAGTGAGAGCTAGACTTCAACGTGTGATCTATGTAGGCTGGATAACAAGATGCCAAAGACAGCTCGTTTAGTTGGTTGAATAGCGAGGAGTTGGTGAATAGCGAGTAAACGTTTCTGTTGCACAAGACTTTTATTAAAATTCTTGTGCTTATAGTTCACAGTTAAACTGTGAACTATAAGTTTTTATTTGTATACTATTGTGGAGATCCAATCGTTTAGCCTCTTATTCACTACCAAGGCGTCTGCTATAAATACCATTTCCCTGTCCGTTATTTGGTTACAATTAAGATAAAGCGTTTCTAATGTTTGATTGACTTTCAACATTTCGCATATTTCTCGACAACCTTCATCACCGATTTTGTTCTCGCTCAAGCCAATAATCTTCAACGTTTTATTTATTCTAAGGCCATCAGATATAAACTTTACACCATCATCTCCTAAAGAATTATTCCAGAGCCATAGTTGCTCTAATGCTGAATTAATTTTCAATGCTTCTCCCAAATATTTTGCTCCAACCTCCGTTATTTGGTTTTTACATAAATACAGGTCACGCCAATTAAAATTTAGTTTCAATTCTTGGACGATAATTTCCACATCTTCATCGGTTAATTGTTCATAACTCAAATACATGGTCCTGTCTCTTTCATGTTTTCTAACTTCTTCTTCTAGTTTCTTATTGTAGTATCCCCTCGATTTAATCGTCTCATTTATGAACACCGAAATGTTAATGGGAGGTATATTCTGACCTTCAGCTGGTATTGAACGAATAATTTCATTCAACGACTCTATTAGTTCTTCCTCCTCTGTAGAAGCTGAAATGATGGTGAACGGTGGTTTTAAGAGAGGGAAACGTGGATCCTTCGCGAAGGTGAATGATGTGAGTAGCATTACCGATATCCAGTTTATCAACCACCACAAACTGAGTTGAGGGCAGCAAAAGAATTTCATTCTCATTTGGAAAATACGATTCTTGACGGATAAGTTTTCCGTTTTTGCATTCAATATTAAACAGCGTTCGTAAACCGCTTTAACCGAGAAACTGGTCTGACTCCAAAACGTCCACTGAATCTGTGCACGAACCAAAGACTCACCACGTTACAGTCTTGCCCTTTTCATATTGTCCGCTCAAACCCATCTTCACTCCTCCGTGAACCAGGGCTTTAACAGACAGTCGTTTCCACACAGCAGTCAAAAACAACTTCAGATAAGCAAAGAAAGGTTTCAGCTGCTGTCGATTTTCGCCTCGTAATGCCGAGTTAAGAACATTATAAACGCATTACGAGTAGGGTTCCCATTCCCTTGTGTATAGCTAAATGGCACCTGATCATCCTCGTTGAGACCGTATTTCGCCTCCTGGTTGTTTTGTTTGGCGACATAGACTCTCTGCTGAATATTTAGAATAACGTGTTCGACGAACTCGGCCGCCATTTCAAGAGACATCAATGGAAGCTCTTCATAACCCTCGACGGGCAACAACATTTACGTGAATAATACAGGTAAACGTCGTGAGAGGCTTTTAAATGTATCAGCAAACAGCTATAAGATGATTCATACATTGACAACTATCAGTTTCATTAATCTGTTTAGAAAGGTCTTTTAAAGTTGTCTGAACCTCTTATTTTGCTTGATAATGAACACACTATAGTGTTCGAAAGCTCCGAAATAAATAGTGTCAAGCAATAAAGTGTCTAGATTGGCTCACATACTGACTTTGACAGACTTTTAGAAGCTCAATGATGTCTACGTAAGTCCAATAAAACTATAAAAGTCCAAAGTCCGCTATTCCCCCTTTGCATTTTTTGCTGAAGTCAACGATGGCACATCGTCGTTAATGACGTCAGACAATGTGACATCGCGGAAAAATCATGTATGATGACGTCATGTGGTGGTAGTGGTGAAAGGTTGTGGACAAAAGAAGAAATGACTTGAAAATATCTAGACAGTCGCTCATAAGCATGCAACGGTTATTTTATCAGGGCTCTTGAGGCAGTAGTTTTTAATGCCGAGTTAACAACATTATAAATGCATTGTGAGTAGGGCTCCCATTCTATTGTGTATAGCTGAATGGCAGCTGATTCATCCTCGCTGAGACCGTCTTTCGCCTCCTGGTTGTTTTGTTTGGCGACATAGACTTTCTGCTGAATATTTAGAATAACGTATTCGACGAACTCGGCCGCCATTTCAAGAGACATCAATGGAAGCTCTTCATAACCCTCGACGGGCAACAACATTTTACGTGGCTCATTTTGAAGATCAAAATATCTCAAATTGCGCTTTGTCTTGTCAATATCATCTTCAGACACATATTTCGACGCCATTCAAAATTTGTTTTTTTCCAGTGATGACGATAAAGAACATGCTTCCGACTTCATAAATATATCGAAAAGTAATTGTGCACGGAAAGAAGAAAAAGAACGGGAAAAAAGAATTGCATCAGATCCCGTAAACTTCGAATTATTTACTCATTAGCGTTTATTTATCATATTAGCCATTTATTTACTCTGCATAAGGGCAGACCGCTTCTAAAGCCAATGATGCTGGTCATCTCCGATGGCTACATAGTAGGGCGATCGAGCCGTACTTAGCCGACTACTACTCATTCGTCACATAATTAGCATGGACGACTGAGCGTAGCTATGTTCCATCTACTTTCTAAGCTACTAAAAGTCACTAGATGCCAATCCTATGGCTTCCAAGGAAATCCAATATCACATATAAACCGTTGAAAATCAAGTTGCTAGACGTTTTCGTCCTCATGACAGTGGGAAAATGTACCATTATATGAGTTAGATTACATTCTTCTGTTTCATCTTTTTTGGATTTTTCTTTTTTCTTTTGGAAGATATATATGTGCTTTGTTTTGATACAGTTAGAACTAATAAAAATGAAAGAAAGAAACGATAATAAAGTTGTAAGTATTCCATGACCATGGCAGCTACAAACACACACGAAGAATTCATGAAGGAACGAAATAAAGTACCGTTAAATTAGGAATAAATTTACAACAGCCCGAACAATACAGAAAAACAGATATTACGAACCATTTTTAGAATGACGATAAACGCCATAATTGCCGGTGATGATCACTGAATATTGACCATTGTTGATATTCCCAGGTCTAGTATCGAAAAGATCTCTTTTTATATGTACAATACATAATATGGACGAACAATTTTTGATTATTGATCAAAAACGACTATAACTGCCCAACACTAGCTATAGTCGGCTGGGAATATCAACAATGGTTAGTATTCAGCGATCATCACCGGCAATTATGGCGTTTATCGTCATTCTAAAAATGGTTCGTATTATCTGTTTTTCTGTATTGTTCGGGCTGTTGTAAATTTATTCATAATACGCACCATACTCGACTGGAAACCGCAACATCACAGATAACCGCAAGTTTTTTTCCGTCGGTGTTATTTTGGTCTAAAACTAAGTAGGCACATACAATGATCTCGTAAAAACTATAAGAAAAAAAAACTATAAAGAAAAGGTAAGTTGGGATAGATTGCAATTGCACTCTGCATTTTTTGCGAAGTGAACAGAGTCGTGTATCATTGTACCTACTTTCTACGTGGCAGTGCTCCCGAGATCGCCTTGTATAACTTCGTACATATTTCACAAAAAAATAACTGAAGAGAAAGAAAAAAGGAAAATCCCTACATGTTATTGTTAGGAACTGAATACGTTCACTCTCTGAGTTAAAGGTCATTCTGTTTTACCCGTTTCATCATGTATTTCGTTTATCTCTTTTCGTTCTCTTTTTTTGTCTCTCATCAGACATATAATCTCGTTCTGTTTTTGCGATATCATATCACAGGATACCAGTGGTAGTTATCTATTTCGTCAGACCAATGATCTTGTACGCTCTTTTAGATACTATTTCATCATTCATATGAATTCAATCTCTTTTTATTACGTCATAGGTTTCCAGATGACTGTGAATGTTTGATTTTTTGCTATAAATAGCGATGTATTTAGTAGGTTCGATAGTTTTTGTTGGATACAAATAAAGTTTTATTTGCTCTATCAACATAGACTTTTCATTCGATGATAAGGGTTTTCATCTGGTGACAGCGTCTGACATAACAGTAATGCCTGTCGGCATAATCAAGTCCCAAAGGTGAAATTTCTCCCATTGCACCCTGTCTTGCGTTTGTAAAAATTATTTCTTGGATTTTGAATGGGCTTTTTCTACATCTTGCGTCTAACAAATACTGCGTACTCTCCAAAAAGAAGGTTTATTACGAAACTTAAAAGGGTATAGAGAAGTGCAATCATTTCTAAACCATTTTAGATTTCGTAGAAGACAATGTGCAGTACGAAACCGTTTTAAGTGCATTGAAACGATTGATCATTTGTATTTGCTTATTTCGTTATGTTTTTTCCTCATGTTTTTCGAAAAATCAAAAATTACAGAAGTTTCAGGTATTTTTTTTTGGGCTCAGTTTTCGCCGCCCTATACAATGAAAACACGCTTAAGTTGCTGAGATGGTCCACTTGCTCAGAAAAAAAACTGCTAGAATTTATGTACTTAAACGGTTTCCTACTGCACCATGTCTTCTACGAAACCTAAAAGGGTTTAGAAATGCTTGCACTTCTCTATACCCTTTTAAGTTTCGTAATAAACCTTTCGTTTTAGAGAGTAGGCTACGCCTGTATGGCGTTTATTACTATTTTTCAGAAGTTTGATTTCAGATATTTTGGCGTGTATAAACTTACACTCTTATAAAAAACCGTGTTGCATTATAGTAGTTTTACAAAATGAGTACTAAGCATTGTCCATCGCCGGGTCGTGTAAAATGTAGTGCATGTCAGACAAATGCAATAGGCCGTTGTGATGGATGTGGACGACGTTTTAATCTAATGTGTTTTCAACAACATGATTGTACCGCTGCACGTACGCCTTACCGTACAACAGCTCGTTTAAAACCTGAATGTCAATTTTGTTCAATGATAGTACCCATAAAGAATGTTAAAAGTTAAGCAGGGTGTGGAGGGATCAAAAACTGGACCAAATCGAATGGTTGGCAAGCAGGTATAAAGGTGTTTTTCTTTTCAAAACTTAGATGTCCTTTATAAATTCTCGCTAACGACGCGGCCGGTACATGTGGTTGGTGTCATGAACAAGTTTGTTACAGATGTTTTGAAGCATCACATAAATATCGAACAAATGTGCGATCAGAAAATACGTCATCAACATGTACAGTTTCATAAGAAAGTTTGTCTTCTGTATCTGCTCTAATTTTGTAAGCAGTGAAAATTATTCTTTAAAATAAATATTTTTTGCAACGAAATCACCCTCTGATACAACTAAGTTGGCACAAGGCACCTTAAAAAGGCTTGACACGTCGTAGGGCATTAGATATACGACCCTATTCTAGGCCGTGACATTTGACACTTTCCCGTAAAAATTACATTGAAAGTAATAAGATTTCCGAATTGCATGTGAGAAAAAATAAAAGCTACTGTCAATGGCTACAAATTCGTATTCTTTGGAGGAAACAAATCCTTTTTATATAGATCATGTACAATAAACAAAAAAATAATAAAAAAGAAGTTAACGAGATCGGAATGTCGAGTTAGCTAGATCCATTGGGTTTTTCGAGATCATTGTAAACGAAAATGTACCATTATATGAGTTAGATTATTCTCTTCTGTTTCATCTCTTTTGGATTTTTCTTTTTTCTTTTGGAAGATATATCTGTGCTTTGTTTTGATACAGTTAGAACTAATAAAAATGAAAGAAAGAAACGATAATAAAGTTGTAAGTATTCCATGACCATGGCAGCTAC
>CAJNOQ010006269.1:0-13891 GCA_905250885.1 Didymodactylos carnosus
GTGAGGGTCAGATGTTCGAGTCTCAATATCTCAAGGCAGGAAAATTCATTAGGATCGAATTTTTTCCCATCGTACTACTATGACCATGGGCTACCAGTGTGGCAAGTTTCAAGTCAAAATTCGAAAGCCGGATTTTGCGCGAAATCCAAGCTCTATAGACAAAAACTGACTAAAAATTCAATATCTCAGCAACAAAGCACCATGGGAATGAACCAACTTAGGGTATTGCACTACTCACTGAGGTCTACAAGATACAAGTAGTCCGAGTTCAAAAGCGATTTATAACCTCAAGAGGTTCCATCGTCAGCTATAGGGCTAGTTGTCTTCTGATTAAAAATCTCACTTTTTTTCTTAAAAAAGGGTATTAAAATTAGAAAGGGAGCTTCAAGACGTCTCTTTTCGTAGTCTCTAATTCCAAAGATAGATATAAACGTTCTAAGTGCGGCAGTATATTCCGATCATTTCTACAAGCCTTTTGAGATAAATTTATTTCTCTAACTCTCATCTGTCATGTATGAAAATTTAAATTTAATGCATAATAACATTCTAGTATAAATATTTGGCATAAACAGAAATTAACGAATATAAATCAAGTTTATTATGTACCTCTTTTTAGGGTTTTGTAATTTCAATTATGTTTACACGAAACCTTATTTAGAAAGACAGTATTGATATGATTAATGAATTTTATGGATACTTTTTAAGAAAAAAAATTGATAAATAAACTCAAAAAGTTTTGTATTTATTAAAAAAACAATTCGAGTAAGAGATGTGGAATCGATTTAGTAAAACAAGCTGCATTTGACAATTTAAAGATATAACAAAAGTAAGTTCAACTACGAATAAACTGAGATGATAATCGCCCTATGGGTTTGTTCCATAACTTTCGAAATCCTTCCAGCTTTCTTAATGTTAAAACTAAATTCTGTGTAAATATTCTCAAAAATATACTTTAGGCATCTTCACTAAATATGATACAAAATAGCAATTTCGTCATTAAAAAGTGATCGTAATAGTAGTAATTAGTTTTCTTGTTCGAAACAAACAGCAAAGAGCAGAGACTGAAACGGATCTTATTAACCTACGAATTGAATCGAGTTCGGGTCAAATCAACCATTATAAGTTGGAATAGGTCAAGTGGAGTCAAAAAAATTATTTTTCGTATTAAAATCGAGTTCCAGAAGTTAGAATAGATATTGCACTTCACGGAGAAAAGCTATATGATGGTTTTTTTGCTGATATTTTTTCATGGTAGAAATTGGGTTTACTTTGAAATGTTTTTCTTGTTGAGTTTTCGAAAGAATGTGACTTACTTTACGATTTTAATGCATAATGTGGATTTCAATAACTATATTAAAGAGGCACAATACTATTAGGGTGAGTCATCTTGATTCAATAAAACGGTTTTCTTATTTGAGATGTTCGCAATAATATGGATCAGTCAGTTGTTTTACATTAGCCGTTTATTGTCGATTGTTGAATTTTAAGCGTTCGCCTATTATGCGTCCTTTTTTGGAGGAAAAATTGGTGATTTATTTATGATAGTATCAACACTTCTTGACTAGCTTTCGTGTTCGTCACTGCTTTTAATAATGCGTGCAATTTTTGAATCTTCTATTCATCTCATTTTAATGGCGGATCGGTGACTTATCGACCGCTAAACACGTCAGCAACCGGAAGTACAGTGTCAATCTTAATTAAGCAAACGTATATATGGACTTATCCAACTATACTTTGCGATAATTCTATAATAGCAGCTCAAACAATGATGAATTTTGCTTCGTTTGCCAGTGCTGGCTATGTATTAAGTTGTTTAACAAATTGTGGTGCAACATCCTCTGGTTATACATCCATATCGGTCTACTCTTCCTGTACAGATTTTAGTATACCACTACAATTTACAATTGGACAGCGTTCGGACATTGTTAAACTCAAATCGACTGATCAATTTACTATCGCATTTCAAGGTAGTGCCTGGTATACGTTAGCTTTATCAAGTAGTTCGCCATTCGACTGGAGCATAGCTTGTACAATTAATATGCTTGTACGTCCAGATGGAACGTTAAATACATCACCAGAGGTTGTAATGGTATCTCCAATCAATATTGCACTGGGAGTTTTTTATTATCTAACGATACCAGTATATGATAGTGATGGTGATGATGTACGATGTCGTTTTGCTACCCACAATGGCACACTTAATGAATGCGCTAGCATTTGTGCTCCAGCTTCTGTACCTAGCGGAACAATATTATACCCAAACTGCACATTGAAGATTAAAGGAACCTCTCTCTATGATTATTACGCAATTGCAATACAGGTATGCGAGAGCTTGCGTTATTTCTTCATAGCATCTTTCTTTCCAGCATACGTTAAATCAGTACTTCCGAATCGTACCTAAGTTTTGCCATTCACTGCTGTTTTAGCGATGAATACTCCAGTAATAAAAATAAAAACATATCTTGAGACTTCCGGAAACAATTCTTTGAAACGAACATTTGTCGCCAATCATATTCATAAGAGGACATCCTCAAGTGTTCCCCATTTTTCTTTGAAACACAGGTAATTATGAGTAATATTTTTATGCGGATAATGAATCTGATATTCGTTTCTGCCACCCTTACTTTCTTGGACGAGCCTCCATAGATCCAACATCAACTTTAAAATCAAACAGTTCTGATACTGCCGGATTCTAAAGCATGTCGAGTTACCGGTGTCTGCAAGTTCGTATATCTAAAGAGTGACTTTTCACTGAGATATGAAAATAATAATCTTTATTTACTTAAAAATTCTCAAATTTTCACCATTTCTTGCAGTAATACTTTTATATCTACGGTCTCTGGAGGCCGGGATTTCAGAGATCCATTCAATGAAACTACTGATGGCAGAAAGTGATAACAGATTTATAATCAGCATAAAAAAGGAAAAATTGACGATACTTGGGGATGTTTCTTTGTCAGCTGATCAGTATATTTTATTTTACCCTTACCGACTTATTTTACTAACATTTCGACACTACTGAGTTATTTGATAAGTAGATGTAATGCTCTTTAGGTTGAAGATTTTTGGAATACTACCACAACAATCCCATTTAGTTCTGTACCAGTACAATTTTTAGTCTATGTTCTCACACAACCATCATGTCCGCTGCCAATAGTGTATAGTACAAACAACACTGATTCATGCACAGCTGTTCAAGCTGGTACGCCACTTAGTATTCAATTATTTGCTCAAAGTTATTGTGGCACAAATATTACTGATATTGGTACGGTATCATTTCCAATTGTATTAAAAAGTTCTTTGACCCAATATAATTCAACTGTATGGACTGTAACAATAACATACACACCAACGACTTCTCAAATTGGAATACAAAGACTTTGTGCAATAACTGCAGATACGTACGTAGACAAACTTTATACCATAATCCCATACAAAAGAAGCTTATTTCCTTGTCTGACTTTTAAGTTGTGATGAATACAGCAAATAGTCCTACTCCCTTTCAAACTTGTGTATAATAATAAACTATCATGACAATAAAAATGCATTAAAGCTTGACATTTCTTTTTCTTAGGAATGGTCTGCAATCAAATCAGTATTGTCTCACGTTTCTTGTTGGAGATCAACTACCTGAGTTCTGTATTGGAACAGATACAACTACCGCAACATCTACCACATCGACAACTGAAACAACAAGCACGACTTCAACGTTAGTTTCATTTACATAGATCAACCTAAGATGTTAATTGCACCAAAGGACAGGAAACGGTTTCTGCTCAAATGACCCAATATGATTTTGAGTGAAAATGACCAGAAATGCTTCTCTTTTCACTTCCCAACATTTCTGACTTTCAAAAATTGCTCCTGATCTCTTTGAAAAAATTATTTTTGACGAAGGCCATTTACTTTGTTCCTCAAGCTTTTTAGTACGATTTCAAAGACCTTGACCTAAATCCATACACAGAAAGATAGAGAATTTTTCACGCTTCAAAATGGGCCACAATATTTTATTTTAAAACTTTGCCTTCATAGATTTATTCGCTAAATACTGAATAGAAATCTCGATTTTTATCCATAGTGATATATAAAAATAATCATAGTTTCTTTCACAATTAGAAATTGAGAATTATTTGTAGTTAGAAAAATGCTATTAAACTTAAAGTTTAAAACAACGTACTATAGTTTATTTTGTAGCCCTTTCAATCCTGCATTTTTCTAAATACAAACTACTCCTAATTTCTATTTCTGGAAAAAAAGAAATAGAAATCTCTTGAAGGGATGTATAGCTCGCGCAGACACTGTCGCACTGCTGAAGAACCATAACAAACGGGGGACGCTCTAAAATGAGAGTTTAGTAGACATGTTCAACATAAACGATTTGTTTAAACTGATATATTTTAGCACAACTACTGCAACTACAACATCAACTACAAGTACCACATCGGCAACTACAACGTCAACTACAAGTACCACATCGACAACTAAAACAACAAGCACAACTTCGACGTTAGTTTCATTTACACAGATCAACCTAATATGTTACTTGTAGCAAATTTCTGGCACGAAAATTGGCTGGTAAAGCCAAGAGAGATTGCAAAGTGCCCAACAGAAATCTCTTGAAAAGATGTATAGCTCATGCGGACACTGTCTCTCTGAAGGAGAACCGTAACAAACGGAGGACCCTCTAAAGTGATAGTTTAGTAGACATGTTCAACATAAACGATTTGTTTAAACTGATATATTTTAGCACAACTACTGCAACTACAACATCAACTACAAGTACCACATCGGCAACTACAACGTCAACTACAAGTACCACATCGACAACTAAAACAACAAGCACAACTTCGACGTTAGTTTTATTTACATAGTTGAACTTAAAAGTGTTAACTGTAGGAAATCTGCCTTCTTTATACTTCAGATCTGCAACGTCAACAAGTACGACTAGTGTGTAAGTGTGGAAAGCAGTTGGTTTAAGCTTTATTTGTAAAAAGAAGAAAAAGAAAAGAATTTCCATCGAATAAATATGGAACAGCAAAAGAACGAGGAAAGCAGTTGAAAAGGAAAATCTTCTAATTCATCTATACCGTATTTAGAACATCAACAACAACGTCATTAACAAATATGTTGATAGGTAAGCTGTTCATACTTTTCTTTCATAATAAAAAATTATCAACCGACAAACTATTTCTTTTTAGCCCAATCGAATGGGAATGGTATTAATTTGGCACTGCTACTTGGATTACTATTACCATTACTTGCTTTGTTAGCATTATGCTGCACTTGCTGTTATTGTTGTTATAAGTTATATTGGTACGATCCTATTACAATTCTAAAAGAAGTTCTGGAATAGTGATACCCTATGTCTGCTAAATGGAAATGATAAAAGGCCCTCTTTCGCTTCTAGTCTTTACGAACATTTATCTGTATCGTTTTAGGCGTCCAAAGAAATTACGTCGAAAACAACGAGAAAATGAAGAAAAGAGCGCATACTATAGAAAACAATATATTAACGATGGTTCAGATGTTAATAGTGAAGTACCAATAGCAAAATTACTAAATGATTCATCAGCGTCGGGTTTATCTTCATCTGAATTTAATAATTCTCAGACAACATCATCATCTTTTTTGTGGCCTTCAACACTTCAGATGCATTATAATAATCAAATCAATAATAGTTCTAAAACACTATCAAATAGAAGTCTTTTATCACCGTCAACATTGAGTTGGAATTATCCTGGAGATCAAAATTTAGAAAATCCATCACCTATCAGTTTCATATCTTCGACATCAGTACTCTACAACAGTTCTTCTCGTCAAAGTTCACAATTACCACGTGAACAATTCGGTAGTTCTGTACTAGGTCAAGCATATTCTGAACAAGAATTGAGAAGCAATATGCATACAGCTACAAAAATGGCATGGTAAAAATCGTTATTTTCACTATTATAATAAGTTATCTTTGGTCGAAATCCAAAAGTAGTCAATTGTCGGATAAACTCTTTGAATAAGAAACGATTTTTAAGGACTGAACTAGCATCTTTCTGCCAACCGACGAATTACTACATACTGACTGAATATTTTAATTTTGTGATAAACATATCAAAATTTGATGTTTTTTTTCTAGAGCAACGGAATTTTTAAAACTTAGATATTCGGAATCAGCGCAAGGAGTTACGTTGTACGGCGCCAAGATCTCGTCGGGGTACCCGCGTGTTTTGGACCCGAATTCTCCACTGTGGGTTTTTACGGTATATTACACTATCTTCAACAGTAGACATGAGAGATACCGCTTTTTTCACGTTCCCTTATATGTTTCATTTTTAGTTGCTTTGATGCTTTTTTCTTTCTATGCACACTATAGAAAGATATAAAGCGAAATATAAAGCAAGAAATGGAGAAAAGAAAGATTGCACTCACTATGAAATTCATGCATATTCTGGCAACATTCCAGATTAAAAAGTTAACAAATTTGAAGATACTCCTCTCCATTTTTTCGGGCAGTTTGTAGTATACAACTTGTACTCTATACTATGTTTTTTTAGAAAAAGGCACTGTTTAGTTTTTGAGTTATAAGGCTGCCAATATTACAGTTGAACGTATGAAAAAGTAAGTATCTACGTCAATATAAAAGCCAAATGAGTTTCGAGAACTTTCTGAACTACCATGGCTTTCCGGTTTTCTCTTCGGATCATGATAGTGACAGATAACTTGTGTAAAACAGAAATGAAAATAGTTAAAAGGCTGCTCCCTAGAGAACGTACTGGGTGCAAGTGCAAGTACTTGATTACCTACTAAGTACTTGTCAATGATCGAAATACTTGCCTTATTGCTAAGAAGTACTTTCTAAAAGTACCTGGCAAGTAACGACAAATACTTACAAATAAATTTACTTCTTGAGAAAAGGCAAGTACCGGCTTCATTACGCAGACGAAGTACTAGGTCCCAAGTACGTTCTGTACGGTTATATTCGTGAATATCTTTAAACACAATATCTTTAATATCAATAAATAAGAGTGTTAAATGATGAATAATATTCAAAAAAATAATAAACCGCCTGGATGCCTACTGTGCTCGACAGTCTGGTCCATCAGTCAATAGTCAAAAATTTTGTTCATGTCCATTTTCTGTCCGTAAACCGCGCATTTTTTCGAAATTATTTTAGACCAATGTTACACAGTTTGCTTCCAATAAGTAGAAAAACAGAAGGAGAGAAACGATAATATGATATACGTAGACGATGCTACTTTTCGGTTCGATTTTTCGCTTCCATTTTACTTCATATCTAAGATAAACTTTCCTATACTTCAAATCTGCAACAACTGATATTGCGACCGCAAGATATTCAGAAAAAAGTTTTAAATTTTTACATGCCTATCAATATCCATGGATAACGCACTAGTTTGTCTACGCATCCACCAATACCAATCATTATTGAAGATATTGTACAATATTATTGGCTCTCCAGTAATATTGGGTCCCAATATTATTGTATACCCAATATATTGGAACCAATATTATTGATCACTCAATAACATTGGATAATATTGGGTTCCACAATGCCTTGGATTCCAACTTTTTAACCTTAATATCATTTACCGTCATAAAAACGAGAGGAAGCATATCCTGATCGGGATTAGGCATACACCGATTAATAATCGATGTTAGGACATTCAGCAAAGTCGTTGCGAATCAGTTGTAAAAAAGCACTTAGAGCTGTCGCATGTCTCATTTTGTAGGAAGATGTTTGCTCTATCAAACTGAAGTGCAAAAGGACATTTAGTATTATCTGCGCCAGAAATATAAGCATCCAAAACTGAGAAAAATTGCGAAAGCATAAGCGACTATTGATTATTTTTCTACGATTTTAGTGCGCTTTTGATTTATTATATTTTGACTAAAATTTAAATGAGCAATAAAATAATACGAATGAGCAATAAAATGGTATAGATGAGCAATAGTCAAGTTTAGCAGTAAAGAAATTCAATGAGCAATAATTATACTGACTGAGCAGTAATTATACTGATTGAGCAATAATTATACTAAACGGGCAATAATAATACTGAATGAGCAATAAAATAAAATAAGTGGCCAATAATTAAACTAACTAAACAATAATTTGTTCTGCTTTTATCTGGGATTTTTCCAATCGTTCTATTTAACAGAAGATAAAAATTTGCACAATGAAATTATGGATGATATTGATACCGTACAACTCTCAAACAGTCAAAAAACATTTGAAGTTGCTACAAAACTATTCCTGAAAAAATGGAAGAGTAAAGAAAAATTTCTTCAATATTTTTCAAGTGAATGGCTCGAATCAAAAAATGGTTGGTATGAAGGTCTACAGATGTTTGTGCCAAGTACCAATAACGCTCTAGAAGCCACCAATCGTGTTATAAAAGATGAAGATACAATAAGAGAACGATTAGTTTTATCAAGATTCACAGTTGTTGTATTTTCAATCGTCATGAAGTGGTCAAAAAAACGTAATCCTACTCGTGTCAATTCAAAAAAATTCGAACATCAACCTTCAATTACATTATCACACTGGACTGATGGATATAATTGGGTCAAGCTAAATAAAGAAGTTATATCTATTTCAAATCGTGATAAAACAATATATTATCTGCCTGCTGATCAAGAAACTACAATAACAGATAAAGAAGTAAAACGCTACGAGAATTGCAGGTTTAATTCATTTGACACATACAAGTCTGTTTACTTTAAAATATGGCGTGTGTGTTTGTCGAACGATGTCGAAGAGTGGAGAAAAGGAACTTGTAATTGCCCATCATTCCTCAAAAACTATATTTGCAAGCACATCATAGGTTTGTCTATCAGACTAAAATTTTGTAAACCGCCACCAGAGGCAGAAAACGTGGATATTGGATCAAAAAGAAAAAGAGGCAGACCATGTAAAGCAAAGCAAACATTACTGGTACAATGATGTAATTAACTGTTCATATTTCTTCTTTTTATTTCCAATTGTGAATATAAATGTTGTACTTTTTCTTTTTTCTACTGCTCACATCGGAAATTATTATTGACAATTACTCAATAAATTATTGTCCATTTGATAATATAAAACTGCTCGAATCAAATTTTTTTATTGCTCAAGAATTACTGCTAAATAGTACTATAATTATTGCTCGAATAAATACTAGCCTTATATTTTCTCTATGTATAACATTAAAACACTTCAGTTTGATATAGCAAACATCTTCTTACAAAATGAGGCATTCGACAGCTCTAAGGTGCTGATTCGCAACGATTTTGCTGAATGCTCCAATATCGATTATTAATCGGTGTATGCCTAATTGAGTTATACTTTGATTCAAAACAGGATATAAAGCATGCGTCGGTACTGTAAAAGTGGGCCGAACTCAAGTGACCCAATAATATTGTGAAAATCCAATACATTGGGGTGACCAGCATTATTGGTTCCAGTATATTGGGTGACCCATATTATTGGTGCATGCCTAAGTTTGTCCATAGAGCGTCGATGGACAAGTCCATCTGATGCAGATCTTTAGCAAATGTTCGTTTTACTATTCTATGCGAAACCCATGATGTATAGATGATCTCCGTTCGAAACTAGCAACCTTATTTAAAAACCACATTATTTTAAAAAAATTGCCGTCTAAGGGATAAGAACGTTTCAACTTTAGAAAATAATTTTTAGTCAGGTGCCAATAATGCAAACTTCGAGTAAAATGTTTTTTTGAACTTATTATACACTCTTCGATAGAGCGTTTCAAACTGATCCCGAATATATACTTCTAAATTTTTCGAAATACTATTTTCATGTTGAAAAATCAAAAGAACTCGAAGCATTTTGAAAATATAAAAAATCCTTCGTGTTTGAAAAAATTTGAATTTTCATCTTATTTGACAATGCGGACTTTCAAACTATTTTTTTCTGATTCAGCATTGAAAACTGAGTAGAAAAGTGGTCTTTCATGAATTTTGCAGTTACTTTCCAGTTTTTACATTATACTTTCGTCAAAAACTCATTCTATAAACATTATCAATTTTTTGTTCATATAATTATTGTATGGATTATGATCTTTTAAATTTTGTTGTTGATAATGTGTACATATATCATCGATAGCACGTTTTAATTCTTCATGCTAAATTTAGTTGGTTTTTGTTTCAATTTCAATCTGATGACGTTGTTGTTGATGCTGCAAAGTGAAATAAAATTTTGAATCTTCGTTCAATGTTTCATTTTCAATACTATTTTATTACTTTTATTATGCATATAAGTGGCTTTGTTTTCAGTTTGAAGTGTTCCAGGAGGACAGTCAACCAAATAGTGTTTGGAGTTTCTATTGTTACAGAAGCGGAAATATGTAACTCGCGCGTCATCATAAAACGAAAGTTCAGAGTTTGTTTTTGACATTTTTGGATTTCAGAGAAGTTTGCTTTATGAAATAAAACTAGCTTTTCATAACTCTTCCAAATAGTAGAACTTGATACGGGACTCAGGTATAATGCTATAAACAGAATTTCGGCTGTTATTCTTTAAAAAAATCACATTACAGACTTTTTACCACCAGTGTAAGAGAGCAGAGCTTGTATCGTTAAAGTTAGCAATTGGGCAGTAAACTACACTACTGCTATATAGCTTACTCTGGCTGTCTATGACAATTTAATTTGAAAACAAATTTTCAATCATTTCTAAACAAACGGCAAAAATAGAGATACTAAAAGCTTTAAACACGTTCTACTACAAAATAATCAGAAAACAAGAGCTTATTTTTACAGCAGTCGATATTTCTCCGAAGAAATCAGTGAGCCTACTAAAAACCATACTGCTGAACTTTAAACGGTGTTGCGATAGTGGCATTTCTTAATATTTAAAATAAAGTTAGGCGTAACTTCAGCTAATTAAGTAATAATAGGTGTAATAAATAAATAATAAGTAAAGAATGTAGGTCCAGTAAATCTACATAGACACCTGATAAAAAACGTATATTTACCTGAAACGAGCATGTTTATCTATACAAACCAAAAGGTAAATACAAATATCTGAATTCTTATGGACTAATTGATAGTATTAGCTAAGCGATATGTCATACTGCTATACTGCACTTTTCCCACACTTTTCCCATTATGGATTTTATATCCATACTCCTACTTGTGATTGTGCATGTTTTTCGTAAACTCTTTTATCCCATCACATGCATTTTTTGAAATTACGTGATGTTATCAGTGTTCTTTTCTTCTTTCTTCTTCATGTGCGACTGCATAATGTTGAATGGTTATATATTCAGTATTTTCTTCCCCCATAAGTATGAGCAAAACAGAATGGTATCTGACTCAAAGGTTTTAACAATGAATATCACGAGCTTACCACTCAAGATCGATGCTGTTCGTGCTTGTGCTTCACTAAGTCAACCGGGAAACAGGAATTTCGCAGTAGTGACTTTCGAAGTGGACTTTCGGCAATTGCCAAAAGTTGTGTTTTGTTGGATTTTCGCAAAATACCAGACTGGAAGTTTGACAATAGTCAATAGTCCAGTTTTGTAAATATCGGAAATACACTAAAAGCACAGCTTTAATTAGTAGTAATTAATTAATTCGCTAGTTACTGAACTTTCGGCAATATATAATTAAACATTGCCGAAGGTCCCAGCACCATATTTATCGATTGTCAATACACATATTATTCAAGAATTCGTACTATTTGTGGGTTTGTTCAGGTATTATGAAATCATAAGCACTGTTACTAAGAGTGGTTATCATATGGCGGTTGCAATGCAGGTGGCTTGCAGTGCAAGTGGCTTTAAGGCATGCAGAAAAAAAAGAGTAATAGATATAGAAATTTAATGATAATTGCATTGGCTAGTTTAAGATTTCAGATTGAAACAGTATTTATGAGAGTATTTTGAGAATATTCACATTAACCTACGAATAAAGATGTAAGTGTCATTTATTATGCGAGCAACATTTATTTAAATAGTTTCGTTCATGTTTTATTACAAGTTCAACAAAAATAGCAACGTTATAACTTAAAAACAGTTATGAAAAAACATGTATTACATGTACAAAATAAACGAAAATCGTTTGTAGGATCAGTTTGAGAAACAAAGGAACAAGTCGTGTATTTTTATTTCAAGACTTGATTTGATTTAAGCTTTATTTAAATAAGAAACAGTAAAAAGTAAAAAAAAATCGTTATCATTCTAACGCAGTACATTCCAAAATTGCAAGGGCACCGTGCGTATGCTAAATATAGTGTAAGGTTTTTTGTGAAAATCACTTTTCTTTATCCGTGCTCGATTTAAACAATACACATCCTTCAAAATTTTTGGCAGAATATTCAGCTTTGCCATTTACTCTTAATATTGCTCTCGATAAAATTTCACTTGACGATGTCATTAAACAATGGAAAAAATTTAAACCTAAAAATAGCCTGGATCCTTCAGCTTTCCTCTTGAAGAACCTTCCGCTTGAATACTTTAATATTGCCACAGTTTTCTTTAACTAATAATATTAGAAAGCAGACTATTTAACCATTGTTTAATATTTTAGTCCTTACAGTCGAATTCGTTCGATTTGAAAAGCGGAGCGTGAACAAAAAATGGTTTTACCTTCATTTATTAATTTTCGTGCGTTTTGTTCTTTTATTTGCACAAACTTTGTTTAAAGCAAACAATATCCACCATACTGATACAAACAACTATAGAAGCGAACTCGGAATAAAAAGAAACTAGTGTACAGTACCTGTAATATTTACTTAGTGTAAAATGGTGGAGAGGACATTATTTAACGTAATTTCTGTTAAGAGAAACTATGAATAGATGTACTTTCACGTTTGTTAGTATTCGAACATTATTACCAATTCGTGTGACAGGTGTTCAACGTACTTGGGAGTATTTAAAAGAAGAATTTAATCGTAAAAGCGACGGTGTTGGTGATAATGCAAGATATTATGAAACCTTTGGACCTGGTCCGAAATTATTTGCTGTTATAGGGGATAAAGTGTACTATCACGACGCAGAAGAATGGGTAACGTACAACAGTGCAACAGATATCTCCTATGCATACGACGTCGATCTATTAGCAGCAGAATAGCTGTAAATAATGCACCTCCATAACTTAATTAATTATCTATTTTCTTAATTACTGCTATATTGCTAAGATTTTAGAGACCATTGTCTTTTAGTTACGAATTTTTATATATGGATGTTTGAAAAGCACGACTCAATAATACTGTTCACTCAGTACTTGTATTAGTTTATGTAGAACACTAAACTAACAGATATATATATAGGATGAAGGCGATTCTGCATTAGAAAAAAGGAATGAATACACTATTAATGCAGTTAGCACATAATAATTGGTTGGCAATACACTTAATTCATACTGTACAAGTATGCTACATGTTTAGTTATTGCAGTACAGTAACTAAACGAAAAAAGAAAAGACGATATTAAACAGTGTAATTCTTATGCATCAATAAAGCGCCTTAAGATTCAAACGCTGTATAATAGAAAAAGTATGCTTTTCCATTAGCGCGACAAAGGACTACATTGAAGGTATGACCATTTTCAGCCAAAATTCCCACGATATATTTTTCTACGTTTTGAAACACAAAAAGGTCTGTCTAAAGAAGATCATCAAGGGTGAAAGTTTGATACATTGCTTTTAAAAGTAAGCTTTTATACCAGAAAAAATCATTATATTAACTCTTTTATCGAAATTAACCGCAGCAATCGCGTCTCCATATTGACGCAGCTCCGCAGCTCACAAACGATACACTAAATATTACAGCGACATTGTATACCTAAAGAACATTCTCCCCAAAGTATAACTAACTACAGTTGTAGATAAATAATGTGTTTTTGATTTTGATCAATCTCAGTTTTGATGGTTTTAAATG
>CAJNOQ010006270.1:0-13887 GCA_905250885.1 Didymodactylos carnosus
TTAAGATTTTGTTTATCTGTATTTAGAATCCTTTTATGTTTGGATTTAATCATATGGTTTGTTCGTACATTGCATTTGTTTACTGCTTATGAGCGATTAGGTCCAAGTTGGTGATGATAATTAATACAGTAAGTAGTCGATCAATAATAAACCATATTTGATGTAATGGAATCTATGATATAATGGAATCTAGATACAAGTTCTCTTGCCATCATCAGACAATAAAGATTGTTACAAAGTGTCAAAAGAAAGAAAGAAGTATATATATAGCAGTAAACGTAAAAACAGGAATTTTCTACATTATTCTACAATTTAACAGAAAAGATAAAAAGAAGCTTCTTTTTTGTCCGAAGAACATTGTTTTAGCTAAAGACTTTTAATTTATACTTAACGTCATTCAATGCTTTTCCTTGAGAGAAATGTGTGAGAAGACTAAATAACAGTAATATCACCCATTTGATACATTGTACAAATTCACCGTGATTGAATCGATGATCATCATGTAATGCAATTTGTATTGTTTGTGTGAAACTTGTTGTTCGTCGTTTACTAAATTTACCGCTAACAGTATCGGGTTTTAATATATTTGTGTCCATTATCTCATAGCACTGACGTAATTGCACACGTCTAGATATAGTACAAGGTAAGGTGCTCCAAATTCAAAACTATAGCACTATTTTATTTTTGGCTTAATCATACATCATTCGATAGAGAATTTTACGCTGATCCCTTTATAGCCTTGCCAGTTTACATTATCAGTGGAAAAAATTCAAAAAACTTGACGAATCTCTTCTTTCGAAAAACCACTAACTTTTTTTAAAAACTAAATAATTTGGTTCGACCTCATTTCGAAGCCGTGAAACTATATTTTTCTTATTCATCATTGAAAACTGTATTTCAAGGTTCAACACCAAAAAATATTTGTTGGGCGCGAAACGGGACCGACATATCTTCGGTTTCGAGACCCTCATCTTGCAAACCTATCGCAGCTCTTTGGTTTATATCATTTATATAAAATATATATATGTTTATATCCTCCTCCCCCTAATGTACATAATGACTTACTTTGCAACGTTTCGAACAGTATTCAGTCGCTGTTTTGGATCTCTTAAAACCTACGGAAAATGAACAAAATTACAAAAATTATAGTATGAAGAGTTTGATAATAATTGACAAACCTTGGATGTTTCTGAACATATGGCAAAAACACGCAGAAAAATGGGAGTAATGGTAAAAATGTTGAGACAAGAAAAATCTAAAAATTTGAAATAAATGTTGAAGAAGTTGATTAATCGGCAAAATGATGTGATCATAGTTTTCATATCTTTATGCATAATTTCAATAGAACTATAAATTGCACATAAACCAACAAAATCATTTGGAAGATGTTCGAGGGATTTCGTACAATAACTTAATACTGCTTCATATTTACCCATTTTATAAAGTAAATAGCCCAAATAATGACCGCTATCTCTAAGTTCATTAATCATATGTTCCTTTAATTGTTTTGATTGTTCGTCTTATTCACATAATAATAATTGAACAATCCAAACTGCGTGCGTTTTATCGAATATTATGTTCTGAATTCGAAATACAGCACTCATCGATATTAATATTTCTTCTTCATCCATGTTACTAATATGGCTAATATCAGCGATCGGTCTTGATGTAGGTGACATATCAAGATGTATTTCGAATAGAACAGGTTCCACATTGGCTACACCAATCTGAAAACTGCAAAACCGAGCGCTAGCTTTCGATCAGCACTAGTAGACAAAAAACTGTTGATTGAGATTAGACAATCAATACTATTTCGAATTAATTCAAAATCGTTGCGTAATACACATTGTCCTCGATAAACTGTTATTTGTGTTGCATTCATTCTTTCAACTTGATCCTTGTAACAGAGGACAAGCTGGTTGTAAAGATTATTAATAAAAAATTTATACTTGAATATTGTAAGTATATTGTCAGATCGTAATGGTTTATTGACTAATTTGAATACAAATGAATCGGTAGTATGATTAACCGACGTTTGAGCGCCCGACATTTGAGCGCCGACATTTGAGCGCCGACATTTGAGCGCCGACATTTGAGCGCCGACACTTGAGCGCCCCGACATTTGAACCACCGACATTCGAGCGACCGGCACTTGAGCGACCGACACCTGAGCGACTGACATTCGGGCGACCCCGACATTTGAGCAACCGACAGTTCAGCGACCCTGACATTTGACGAATAACGACAGTTCAGCACCAAGTGCTCAGCCAAATAATTCAGTGCATAATCGAACGACAAAAAAATTGTATAAAAATTTTATAGAAATGATTAGAAAAAATTTTATAGAAATCCATGCATGTTGCTTGAGAACATCAATGCAAGAATTAGAGTCAGTTTTGATAAATTGTGTTATTTACGGATGATTCAAGCGAAGACTCGGGCACTCAGTCATATGTCGTATGAGTGCACAACATATTTTGTCCGTCCGTGGATGGACGGAACGGATGGTTCCACATGGAAACCATACAGCGACTGTCGACTTTCAAAATACGTTTCTTATCCAATGACTAATGAATAAATGTTTTAAATCTGAATCGGTCAACTATTTCACCTAAAATCATCGCTTTTTAACAAAACCAGACTGTCTCACCACAGCGTAATAAGCACTGTAAAGAACTGAACAAATTCAAAAACCAGTAAAGCTGAACATGGATTCGAGCGGTTTTCTAATGATCGTGTAGGGACTAGTTTTCAAATTGGACGAATAGACGATGTTTCTCCACGCAAAGTACGTAACCGATAAAGACTGAATGATAGATTTAGATGAAAGAAAGTGAGTGTCTATATCATAACCCATTCTGCTGTTAGCTTTCGTTATAAGTGAAGTATGTAGTGGAATTTTTTACTGTAAACTACGCCGTTTTGTCCAAAGTGGATAAAGTGCTTTATCAATAAAATTGGAAATTCTGACCCGATAACGATAAAAATCAATTTTCATGGGGGAAACGGACGGGAAAGCTGATGAACATCCTTTCAAAATCTTACTGTTATCTGTGTTGCATTCATTCTTTCAACTTGATCCTTGTAACAGAGGACAAGCTGGTTGTAAAGATTATTAATAAAAAATTTATACTTGAATATTGTAAGTATATTGTCAGATCGTAACGGTTTATTGACTAATTTGAATACAAATGAATCGGTAATATGATTAACCGACGTTTGAGCGCCCGACATTTGAGCGCCGACATTTGAGCGCCGACACTTGAGCGCCCCGACATTCGAACCACCGACATTCGAGCGACCGGCACTTGAGCGACCGACAGTTGAGTGCCCCCGACACTTGAGCGACCGACACCTGAGCGATGTTACAAGGAACTATGTTACAAGGATCAAGTTGAAAGAATGAATGCAACACAGATAACAGTAAGATTTTGAAAGGATGTTCGAGGATGATGACTCTCTGCCGCTTGGTTTTTCACAATGATCAGCGTTTACTTTTTTCGGCGGATGTTGAAGTCTCTTCACAGTTGCCATCATTAGTATAACTGGTTTTCGCGTTTTTTTTAACACCTCTCACACCTTTATTTTCTTCGCCCTCCTGGTCGTCATCCACACCAATATAACTCAATTCACTATTGACTCGCGTTTTATGGGTGAACCACTCTGTATACTACGAAAAAAGGAAACATTTTTTTAAGGTTGTGTCACTCTCTAACGCCTGATTTTGGACTATGCTCAGCGTTTTTACTATTTTCGGCAGATGTGCCAGTCTCTTCACAGTTGTCATCATTCGTATAACTGATTTTCATCGAGAAGTTCTAAGAGAGAATAACACAATCACTAATAATAATAAAAATTTCTATGAGTCCGTCCGACAGAAAGCGCCGTTCCATCACTTTAAAAAAATGTTGTTTCTTTCATAATCTAAAGAGCGGTTCGATTCGACAAGAAGCATCGTTCCAAAAGACGAGTCATGTTGGTAGTTTTGTTATGTGCCTTCATGGGTGTAGCTGCGCTCGTTACCTCTGTAGCTGTGACCGAAAAGGCCCGTCAAACAAAACTTGGAGTTATAAATACAATGATTAATATCACGACGCCAACTGGTAAGGTTTCACGGCAAGTACTGAAAACGTTTCCTCAGAACGATTGCTAGCATTAGAGTGCTACATCGAGAGTGAGCCAGATAGTGAGTGAGCTATCTAAGAGTCACTGCACGGTAAGAAATGAAGTGGGCAACTAAATGTGAAAAAACGAAACTCCGTTTTCTCATAATTTAAGAGACGTTTCGTGAGAGCATCGAGCGTACACCAAAAGAGCCGTAATTGGAAAGAAATTAACATGTAGTGATGATTAGAATTTTTGGATTCTACAGCCAAAACTACAGGAATGAAGAAACTGGTAGGCTTTTTGAACCTAATTATACTCAGGTATAGAATTTTAAAACTACGGTGTATTCGCAAATTTTGAAAAAGTGCCATCTTGAGTATTTCTTAACACAGGACATAATAAAACAGTTAAAGTGGAACATGATTTTGTTTTTAAGAACCTAAGCAATAATTACTTTCTTTCTTTTATACAAAACAGTTAAAGTGGAACATAATTTTGCTGTTAAGAACTTAAGCATTAATTACTTTCTTTCTTTTATACAAAACAGTTAAAATAAAACATAATTTTGTTTTTAAGAACCTAAGCAATAATCACTTTCTTTTTTATTCAAAACAATTATAGCAGAACACATACTTTTGTTTTCAAGCACATGTACGACAATAAGTCAGAGAGAAAAAGACAGAAGGAAGTTTTTCATGTTTGATAATGTGGAACAAGGACACTATGTTATAAAGAAAGAAAAACATTTCTCTGTGCGACGGTAATTAGAGACTGACGCGAACAACTTTTTCTGGTACCAAGGAAAAGGAAATTGCTCCATTACCGATCCCCTCCTTGTGCCGAAGCTTTTTTTACTTAGTCCCGGTCTAGGCCCGCCCAGTCTCGATTAAGTACCCTGGTCGAACTTTCTGCATAGGAAGAACGGAAGATGTTGGGGCATTTTCTCACGAGGAAAAGTTTCTAGCCCATTCTGGATTTTTCGGCAAACAATCTAGGTCACACTACCATCAGAGTTAGTATATCTAGGAACTCTGGTTCAGCGATAGAATAATATGGGTGTAATGCACACAAGGTTCCTTCAAACGCGGTAGAGTACTGTGAATTTGTTCCTCTTTTGCATTTTTGTTGCCACTTCTTGCAGGCAGGTTTTATTACTGCATAAAATTTCGTTTTATTGCTGTAGGCACCGCAATTATAAAAACAGTTCTCGGAACCAGCATTTGTTCAAGTGGTATAGGTTTAAAAGATTGAGGACATTCTAACTAATATGTTATCCGTTTAGGTGACTTCGCGGCAGGCTGCAGAAGCGTTATGCAATCGAAAAACTTGACCGAAAAGGCCCGTCAAACAAAACTTGGAGTTATAAATACAATGATTAATATCACGACGCCAACTGGTAAGGTTTCACGGCAAGTACTGAAAACGTTTCCTCAGAACGATTGCTAGCATTAGAGTGCTACATCGAGAGTGAGCCAGATAGTGAGTGAGCTATCTAAGAGTCACTGCACGGTAAGAAATGAAGTGGGCAACTAAATGTGAAAAAACGAAACTCCGNAAGAAATGAAGTGGGCAACTAAATGTGAAAAAACGAAACTCCGTTTTCTCATAATTTAAGAGACGTTTCGTGAGAGCATCGAGCGTACACCAAAAGAGCCGTAATTGGAAAGAAATTAACATGTAGTTTTGGCTTACGTATAAAACGAGATGCACTTTTTCATCGACATTCAAGTGTGGACTATCCGCATCCGGTCGCAAAAGTTGGCGTCTTGTAAGAATCTGCGGAAAATCTTTAGGGGCTTCTAAAAACCCCTTGAGCTTACCAAAAAAGTGTTTAAATTACATAATGCGAAGAGCACAAAATTCTGAACAAAATGAAGTATCATTCATAGTTTCTAAGTCATAAATTGAACAATCTAAAAATTAGTTTTTATAGTAAACCATTTTTGCTTGAACATCATTTTATTTTTTCACCTTTTTAAAAGAATTGCTGAAATTATGAGCAATACCTCATTTTATTCAGAATTTTGTGCTCTTTCCAATTATGAATTTTGAAAATATTTTTGGTAAACTTAAGGGATTTCTAGAAGCCCTCAAAGGTTTTCAGTAGATCCTTACAAGACGCCAAACTTTAGCGACGGGATGCGAATAGTCCACACTTGAATGTCTATGAAAAAGTGCATCTCGTTTTATACTTAAGCCACACGCTCGAGAACGGCGTCAAACAAGAAGACCTTCGCTGTTGGGCTGAAGGTCCCAGGTAAAAACGATCTGATCGCATCTTCGTAGACCGTGCATCTTTGTTTTTGCTCTCCATTTTTTAGACGCTGAATTTTCTATCGAGCGGACTCTGCCAGAATTCAGAAAGTGAAAGTCCTAGAAAGCTCAAAAATTGGATTTATAGGTTTTCACACATGCTGAACAAAGAGGACTAGTTAGAAGCAAATCTGAGACATCGATTGAGCATGGTCTTATGGTAATCTGTTGTTTTTCTCGTGCAATAGTTCCTAAAGAAAAAGCATTGCTTCTTGTGAAGCAGACAATTCTCAACAAAATGAGCTATAAAACGTTGGTCTACGACCTCAGGAGCACAGGAAATAGTGAAAAAATGTGGCAAACTCACGCTAATATTCGAAACTTTTTCAGTATTTTCGACTTTGCTTGTAATATGCCTTTGAACTAATTTGAGAACTTTCGTTTTGTGGTCAAAAATCTAAAAACTCTAAATAAAAAATAGGAAAAAACCTCAAAAATTGAAAGTCGGCCAAATTAGTTCAAAGCCACATTACAAGATGTAGTTTTTGACGGTGGTATCAAATATCACCTTACTTTGGGCTTTGAAAAGTCAAATACTCAAAACTCTTCGAATATTAGTGTCAGTTTGCCATGTTGTTTCATGATTTTCCATTTATAGCTCTTTTTGTAGAGAATTATCAGCTGTACAAGAGGCAGTGTTTTTTTCTTCATGCTAAGTTGATCAGTCTGAGAAAATTAAATTATATTCGATAGAATTCAATTGAACCATTTGTAATTTTTCAACTGATTGGCTTCTGGAACAGTCAGCTTTCACCTAGAAAAAACACGATTTTGTTCAGTTTTTGACAGGTTTTCGAATTGCTCAAACAGAACAGACAAAATTTGACTAAGTTATACACAAAATACTCAGGATGGCACATTTTCGAAATTTACGAATACACCGCGTTTTCAAAACCCTATAACTCAGTCAGATTAGGTTCAGGAGCCAAAAAGTTTTTTCATTCCTTTGGTTTTGATTGTAGAATCCAAAAATCCAATCAAAACTCCATACTAGGGTTATTCATATTACCGGCTTTTGCGTTCGCCTGGTAAAACCTCACTTAACTTACGCGGTACATACTTTCTACTAGGCTCTATGTATTTGCCACAGATCGTTTTGCTCATGCTATCCTACTTTCTCTGAAAATAATTCCCAGAACTTCGTCCGAAAACAGTAGTTGCTCAAAGATGATCCTGTCTCCCTAAAAATTTATATCTCCTAACTTAAAACACATTTTACCGACCTAGACTTTCGAAGCTATAGGTTCGATACAAACCATTTTCCGAAATTTATAGCAATGCTTTAATTACTAAATTTATTCATATATCCGCTGTCACAAATTAAGAAATATTTCCGGCATCGAGAAGCATGTGAATGATAAAGTACAAGCTTTTCCAGGAATTACCCGCTTTTTTCTATCCGAAACCCTTTTATTGAAGTTAATCAACCTGAACGCACTGACAAAACCTCTATAATCTAAAGTGCGATTCCATAAAGAAATATTTGTGGAAATATTCAGGAGAGAAGTGATATAACTGTATGTGACGAAAATGTCATACCAAGGAAAACCCTCAAGTGCTTCTCTTTCCGGTATCAGAAAGAAGCAGCGTCAAGCACCTCGCTTGCGCCAACCCTGATTCATCTAGCTAATGATTCTAGACTACGCCGGACTATCAAAACTGAGGCCATCGACAAATAAAAGCGACCTCAGTAAATGACAGAATAGCGATTTCCGAAACGTATTTTTCGGAAACCTGAAAATCAACCGGCAACACCAAACTCAACACCGCTATAGTTCTAGCGGAACATATCGCCATCGTTCTTGATTGTATCTAACATTTTCACGGTAAAATACGGTCGATTTTAATTCTTGAATTGCGATATCGCTAAATACCCAGTTATTGCACAATTTAAGTGGTCCTTGGCTTTCGTCAGTCACATTGAATGTTGCTTCAAATTTGTGAATGTTAGTATTGATTTGACCAATTTGTTTTTCAATAAAACTAACACGTCTCACACCTTCATTTTCTTCGCCATCCTCGTCGTCATCAATGCCAACTTTCAAATAGCCGATCTATGTTGTTATTTGTTTGGGTATGGAGAAGTACGCCAATATGATTTTTGTCAAACTGGAATTTCGCCAATTGGTGGAAGTCCTCTGAACTTTCGCCAATACTATCCATTTATTTTCGCTAATAATTCAATTGCATTCTGTCTTAGGGAAGCCGTCAAAATTCGCATCGGTGAATGTATTCACCGGTAACTGGATTGGAGAGATAATTGAGAGCAGTATTATTCAATATACCTGAAGAAAAGAATATGAAACTATCGTGCAACAGAAAGAACATGTACGTATCTATTCTTTTCTGTACTATACTTGACTTGATGTTTTTTTTCTTTCGATGCGCACTAGAGCGAGATATAAAGCAAGAAATGGAGAAAAGCACAATTTTTATCCGTTCATCCCAATGAAAGATTCCCTTTACTATGAAATTAGCGTTTATTCTGGTAACTTTCCAGATTAAAGGTTAACACATTTTTGTGATACCCTTCTCCAGTTCTTTTGCCAGTTTGTAGCACACAACTTGTACTGTATACCATGCTATTTTTAGAAAAAGGTACCGTTTAGATTTCGAGTTATGAGGTGGTACATATCACAGCTGAACGTATGGAAAAGTAGGTATCTACTCCAATGTAAAAGCCAAATGAGTTTTCAGAGAACTTTCTGAACTACCATGACTTTCCGGCTTTCTCTTTGGGCCATGGTAGTCAGAGATAATGTATGTAAAACAGAAATATAAATGGTTCAAAGGCTGTTGTTATCCATAGTCAGTATGTTATTCAAACAGAGCGGTTTATAATCAGTAAATAAGAATGTCAAATGATGAACAATAACTACTCATCCATTACCGTTACATTTATCATTGTATAACGAAACATTCGTGTCTATATAATCCACGCACTAGTTCAGCTAGATGAAACTTTAACGTTTTCTGCTTTCTATGCATACTATAGAGACACAAATATAAAGCAAGAAATGGAGAAAAGAACAAATTTATCCTTTCATCCAAAAGAAAGATTCCCTCCGCTATGAAATTAGTGTTTATTCTGGTAACTTCCTAGATTGAAAAAATTAACAAATCTGAAGGTACTCTTGTCCAGTTCTTCTGCCAGCTTGTAGTACAGAACTTGTACCCTATGCCAAGCAATTTTTTGGAAAAGGTCTCGTTCAGTTTTTAAGTTATAGAGATCTCAATATCACAGACTAAGTTAATAAAAGGTATGGATAGGAAGTTAGTAAAATGAATTGTAGTGATTTTACTGGAAAAAATAAATGTAGAAGTTGGGCTTCTCTGACTGTGATGTTCCAAAAAGTGATGAAGAAAGTCTGAATTCGTGCAGTTTCTAAAATTCAAGTGAAATCCATACATTTTATTAACTTTAGTCTGTGATCACTCTCCAGAAGAACTGGAGAAGAGTACCTTCAGATTTGTTAATTTTTTCAATCTAGGAAGTTACCAGAATAAACGCTAATTTCATAGCGAAGGGAATCTTTCTTTTGGACGAAAGGATAAAATTTGTTCTTTTCTCCATTTTTTGCTTTATATCTCTCTAGTGCACATCGAAAGAAAAAAAACATCAATTCAAGTATAGTACAGAAAAGAATAGATACGTACATGTTCTTTCTGTTGCACGATAGTTTCGTATTCTTTTCTTCAGGTATATTGAATAATACTGCTCTCAATTCTCTGTCCAATCCAGTTACCAGTGAATATATTCACCGATGCGAATTTTGACGGCTTCCCTTAATGCAAGTTACAATATTTTTACACGAGGGTCGATTCGGATATTAGATAGACACGTTGACATTTTCGTACTTCGATTTTTCTTCGTTTTGACGTAGCTGTTTGTCTTTCTTCTCTCAGCATCTAGGAGTTTAAATCTGATGGACGTGAAAAAGAAAACATTAAAGGAAGTTGTCTGAGCCTTTTCGTTCTTGGTTGCCCAGTTAGTCACCTGTATGTTTTGAAAATTTGTTTTAACGCGGTTTTAGCTTCGAAATATCGCGCGAAACTCTGTTTAAGAAAAATTTACTGCGAGAAAGTCGTTTAAACAAAAGCGCCAGAGTCACGCTGATAATGCTTTGCATTTCGGAAACCTAAAAGCCACCGGCAACACCAAATTCGCCACCGCTGAAGGGTATTGGATATCGGTCTGAATGCACTAGGTGGTTTAGTACACAATTGCAATATATATTCTCTCTCTACTCCATTCTCGCATTGCAATTACGTCTGAGCAGTCAACTTCTATCGCAATTCCTCCTGAAACTACAAATTTATCGACGACCATCATAGAAGCAGAAGCAACTACAATAGAATCACTGTCAACCACAGTATCTCTCATACTAATTACTTCAACAGATGTTTTAAGTATATTCTATTGTTCCCTTGTTCGTACCCATGTTGTTATGAAAGGAAGCTGTTTTCCAGAACCATTGCCCTTCTAGAACTATACTCTTACCTTGCGATATATTCAACATAGGAGAACGCATTATAGAACCATAGGACAAAGCCGTCTTTCTTTTCTCTGTTTCCATTAAAAATCACCACAGAACCGTTGTTCTCATCGAGCACTGTACCGTCAACAATAATCACCTCAGAATCGTTCTTCTCAGCAGCCACACCAGAGCCAACAATTACCACCACAGGATCCTTGTTTTCCACTAGCACATCAGAGTCGACAATAGCCACCGCAGAATCGTTGTTCTCAACAAGCATGCTGCTGGCAGTAATAACAGACACAATGTCGGCGACGCTAATCAGAGTAACTACAGGTTCGCATATACGTTAGACTCTTCTGTAATGGAAGAGGTAAATCGTTCCAAGAAATTTCTGTACCTTTCGGTATAATTTAGAACTCTGTTTTCACCATTATTTAGCAGAAATTTTAACTCTTTCTCATTATGCTTCTTTTATAGCCACAACAACAAGTGATAGCGGTACCAGTGCGATTACTGTAGCGAATATGACGCTTTATGCGTCAAGTCCAATACCATTTTATATCTATGGTGCAAACGGTATCAACAATCTAAGTAATATTATTTGGAATTCAACGATTCTGCCGTTTACTGTCACTAGTACAAACGTTGGTAGCGACCATAATGCTACTGTTCTAATTGAATTCTTTGCTAGTGGAAAAGGAATAATCAGTGCAACCTTCACTAATTCTAATGGATCTTCAGAAACTCTGACATTGAATGTCACGATCAATTCGCCGATAGATGGTAAGAAGAAAAAACCAGATTTCTCTATTTACAACTTTTTAGTCAACAACAGAAAGTATTATAGAACCATACAACAAAGCTGTCTTTCTTTTCTCTCTTTTCATCAAAAATCACCACAGAATCGCTGTTCTCACCAAGCACTGTAACGTCAACAATAATTATCACAGAATTGTTATTCCCAACGAACACATTAGAGTTCTCAACAAACACACTAGAGCCAACAGCTACCACCACAGACTCGTTGTTCTTATCGAGCACTATATCGTCAACAATAATGACCATAGAATTGTTCTCCTCAACAAGCGCACTAGAGCCAACAACTACCACCACAGAATCGTTCGATTCCACAAGCCTGCTAGAGTCAACAGTTACCACCATAGAATCGTTGTTCTTATCGAGCACTATATCGTCGACAATAATCACCACAGAATCATTGTTCACAACAAACACACTAGAGCCAATAGTTACCACCACAGAATCGTTGTTCTTATCGAGCACTGTACCGTCAACAGTAATGACCATAGAATTGCTCTCCTCAACAAGCGCACTAGAGCCAACAACTACCACCACAGAAGCGTTGTTTTCAATAAGCATGCTGCAGGCAGTAATAACAGACACGATGTCGACAACGCTAATCACAGTAACTACAGGTTCGCATACACGTTATGCTCTTCTCTAATGGAACAACTAAATTGTTCCAAGATATTTGTGAACCTTTCGATATAATTCAGAATTCGCTTTTCGGCTTTCATTTAACAGAAATTTCAACTCTTTCTCATTCTTATTGTTTTATAACCACAAAAACAAGTGATAGCTGTACCAGTGCAATTACTGCAGGGCAGATGACACTTTGAAAATCAAGTTCATTTTATATCTTTGGTTCAAAAGTAGTTCTTAAAAATCTGTAAAACGCGGCACACCCTGAAACTGCGGGAAAGCGGATTTTGCAGTAAAATTCTATTAACAGCCCATAACTGGAAGCACGTACCGAGTAGCTATCTCGCTTGCTCGACGTATCTACGTTTCCAAAATTAGAAAAGAAAGGTATTTCGTTGACATGACTGCTTTTTGACGTGTATATGTAGAGAATTAGGCTCTCTACAATTTTTGTGTTTTAGCGGCATCTCTGTAGATGCCGTGTTTGGTGAGGAAAAGCATTACTCTACTTTGTCCATCGGCAAGAACTGTTGTAGCAGGTTGTATCATGAGACCAAATATACAGAATCAAATTCTGAACACTTTTTATTTCTACAGTGGGTTTCAAAAAAGCTTTCTTCCTTGTGTGAAAAATGCAAAACTAGAAAAGAAAAGTATTTCCAGAAACAAGTTTCAATTTTCACCAGGAAGAGAGTGTTTTTCAGAGTCTCGTGGAGCCACAAAAATGTTCAAAACCTGATTTTCTACATTTTTGGCTGTACCTATGACTTCGTACGACACTTCTTTCCTATTGAAAAAGTACATTGATGCTTTTCCCTAAGCGACATCTAGGCTCAACTTTTCCAAATTCAGGAAATTCCCTCCATGGGAGCTGCAAACAATTTTTGCTATTTTCTAAAAAAGCTCGAAAGCCCAGTCTGATTCACGCCTAGTAAGGAAGTTCGTATAAGAATAGATTCTTATTCAGATTATTCGTATTCTTTACCGGCCGCTAAAACCACTGACAACAAAGTAGTTACATCCACGACTTTCACAGTTTCGACGGAATTCACAGCATCGTCGACGACGATTGCAGATGCAGCAACTACGACAGAATCTGTCTCAACTGCCCTCTTTACCACGCTAAGTACATCCACAAGTGTTCAGAGTATGTTGCATGTTTCCGCCAATAAAAATACGAAGTTTCATTCCAGAAGTGTCGATCTTCTTGATCCCTACGGACGCGTGACGTTCTCGTCCACAAAAGAGCTGAAGGAATTCTAAATTCGTAGAGTCAAGCCGTCTTTGTTTTCTATCTTTGTATAAAAGCTACATCAATATCGTCATCGTCCTCATCGACTACACTGCTAGGGATTCAACAGTTGCTATTGACTGCAACTGGAAACAACTGCAACTGCAACTGTAAAATTATTGCAAAAAATCCTAAATTTACATTCGGACAGATTTTTTTCGATGCAGATTTCAACGCTCGTTCCGAATAAGATCTTTTCATGATTCTAATCTCTCTTTTGATCTATAGAATAACCCATATAACTTCCAGAATTTG
>CAJNOQ010006271.1:0-13883 GCA_905250885.1 Didymodactylos carnosus
GTTTGATCAAGTCTTGTAAAGAATTTGACGGCGCATCTTTTGGAAAAACGATCAGGTTTAAGGATTGAAAAGAAAAGAAATGATAAGCAAAATACGAGGAGGGCCATTTATTCTGGGCCACTCGATACTATCAAGTCAAAACCGTAATTTTATAATAACTAATAAAAATTAACCTGGAGAGGCGAAATAGTCTGGATTTAAACTTGAGAAGATGTTTGATATCTAAAACTTGGTTTACAGTTCTTTCCTTTTGATTTTGACCTAGTGAGTGGATGTAAAATACTTTTTTATACAGCAACTTTTAAGTTTACAATCAAATAAATTAGGCTTAAACTTTGTCATGCGGATTTTTTTCAAAAATGACTTTGACACTTTAAACGCCTCGTGTAATAGTTATGGTTTATCACAACAGAAAAAATTTTTCAAAAAATTACGGGACAAAAAAGCCTGTAAATTGTTTTCATGGGACAGACGGGTTCGGGACAACATTATTTGCTCACGGGCTCGGGCTTACGGGACCGGACAAATATTTTTATGTTCGAGTTCGGGCTTACGGGCTCGGGACAACAGAAAAGTTTGTCCCGCAGGACTCTAATCATAAGATGTTCTTTTTTAAAACGAAATATTTCCTGTTAAGTCAGTAAGCCTACTTGAAATATTCTTCAGAAGGTAACACAGGCTTTCGATCAAGCAAACGACTTTGAAGGTTCCACCATCCAATCTGATACAGTCCTTGATCACCCCATGAATAACATCGGCCATTCGGATCGCGATAGGTATTTTCATAGTCACATCGCATTATAAATCGATTGTAATCATCTGTACAATCTAGAAAGTATTAAGAAAATACATTTAATCTTTATTGTACGAAGGTTCTACAATATTCCAGCTACGTCAAAAAACATAATATTAAACAGGTATGATGACGATTATCTACAAAAGGATGTAAAAAATATTAAGATAAACTCACTCATACTAGACCACGGACCACATCTCGACCAATCGAGTTTTGTTCGAAATGATAATATTAGATATAAAATTGAATATCCGGTTAACATATTGTAATAGACACAGAGAAAAAACGACATTAAACACATTGATATTCCAAGGCCTACATCACCAATAGTAAAATGAATGATTAGTAGTTACATAGCTATGTGTTTACCTTTGAAAATCGGTGCCATTCTCCAGCTGTTTATTGTTCCTTGTGATGTATATTGTCCAAGATTTAATTCAAGAAAAAATAATGGAATACCGATTAAGAATAAAAATATGAAAAAAGGTATTAGAAAAACGCCTGAAATATACCAAGATAAATTTCGAACTGTGAATGAAAGTATAACATTATGCTGTTTCTTACCACCACCATTTCGATAGCACAAATACGGAAAACGCCAAATAGCACCTAAATATACACAAAAGCCATGTAATCACGTTTGGAACTGAAATTAAGTTGAACAATCTCACCAAGTCCAACAACGTAGCCCAGACTGGAAAATAAGAAATCAAATTTACCAGACCATTGTTCCCGACCATTTTTGTCCACTTCATCAACGACTTTCTTCTTTTTTTTCTCTTTTATATCATGAGTCTCATTGCTCTAAAATGATAACGTTTCACTGTCGAACCAAAATTGTTTAATTTTGCGGTGACCATAAACTAAGGTATATAGCACAGAGACTCAAGTTTTTGAGTTCAGTCGTCCATGAAAAAATAACTGTTAAGTGATGTCTATGGGTTCAAATTATAGGTAATTCCAATCTTAGATTATTCGATGGCATCCAAAGATGAGGATGTTAAATCTGTAAGTTGATAAAAGTTGCCTCAACTAGTACACAAAAATAAATTAAGATAGACCAACGCTTATAAGAAACAAAATGAAAAAAACGAATTTCTCATGTGTTATCAACTTGTCTCTTAGTTTAATACTGTTAACAGGAAAATATGAAATACTTTTGAACATTAGACAGCTGTCTAAGACAGAAGACCGTGGATCGCAGTTTGCTCAAAATAATCTTTTCCTCGTATCTTTAGAACCGGGTGAGCTGATGTTCAATAACTGTGACTGGAGCCTCATACAATCAGAAAAAGACATCTATACACACTTGTTTACGTCTATTCAAGGTTTCAATGCTGCATTTGCTTCTCATAGTACAAAAATAAAACGTTTTTATTTCTCTTTTCTTCGATATAAGTGCAATTCACGAAAACTTTTTGGAATAGAGGTAATCCGAGTTTATTGACTCAAAAAATTGCCAGTCCAATCTGAACTATGAATTCAGACCAGTTCATACACAGTTCTCGTATGTAATGAAGTAGAATACACTAATAATCTGGCAAAGATGCATTAAAGGTGTCATCGTCTTACGTTGAGTCTTTCAATTTGTTAGCAACTTGATGAACTTACTGAATGTTCAGAGTATTGTCTCTCTCTAAATTTATATGAGGTAAGATCTCTCGATAGATCATACCCATCATATGTAATATGTGGATCATATTGAGGCAATGAATTGATATAAATACTGTTATTGTCCTTGTTTGAATATGATGATATTGGTTGATTGTCATACCGTGATTGAATTGCTGCAATCTAATATATAAAAACAATAAGAAGTTGAGATTTGTTTATTAAAATTTATCAGCATAAAATTATACCTCTGAAGGAAATTTTCTTAGAGGTTCAAGAACCGGTAACGACGGAGAATTATTATGAGACATCAAATTTTACAGTATTACAATATATTTCTCTCTATCTCTCTCTTGTGTGAACAACGTCTGACATATATGTACATTTAAATTGTTTTTTGTGAGTGTGGGTTAAAGAACAGGAAAAAAATAACGTTCAAGCGAAAGTTTGTGCGTTACCTACAAACTACTGAGATATAGCGATATACACGCCATAGGTAATACGTACGTGTGTGTCAGAGGGTTGATTGAAAAAGTAGACATTTATACGTGTGAATCAAATATATAGACAATAGTACAACAGATTTTTTCCCTTCTCTTCACTGCGGTCAACAAAAGATAATTACTTTAACTAGAATAAGGCACATTTCTAGTTCAAAACGGAAAGAATATTGTTTCAAAGTATAAGGAAAGAATGTGAACTTTGATATTTTTTACACTCCATTACTGTAAAAAATAATTTTGGTAACATGTGAGGCAAAGCAGAATATAGGATTTATAATGTATGGACAATTGTTTTAGTATAATCAAAGAAATTGTGAGCAAATTTCTCAAGATACATAGCAAGTTTTTCATAATGCATTAACCTTGTAAAATAACTCTGCCATCCTATGAGATATGACTTAAAAATTTATACAATATCTTCTAGCATACTACAAAATATTTATCTTGATGTAAGATTCTGTGAATCTGAAAAAAAAGCATACCTCACTAAACGCTTAAGAAAGGGTTTAGTGAGAAGGGTTCACGAAAGTGAAACTATACAGAACGAATATAGGTTTAGGAACTTTCCTAAACCCTTCCGAGTAATTTCAGATACGAAAAAGAGTTTTTTCAAAATTTCTTTTAGTTTTATAAAGCAAACCATAAGATTTTTCAACCGAGCTACCGAACTCCAAAGAAAAGGATTTATTTTGGTAAATCTTTTACTCTTCTAAACCTTTTTTCTATAGTTTAGTGAGGTGCGCTTTTTCCATAGAGTATGTTATCAATCTTTTTCTGTTTCTAATCGTAACAATATTTTGTTCGAATTTTAAACGTGTTAGTGAGGATTGTATATAAATCACTGAGCTAATCAACAAAAATGTGAGAAAAACATTTTCTGACTTTTTACAGACATTAAAAATTTGATATCTGAATCCGGAGATATCAAGCGATCGAATGGATGTTGGATGAGATTTCTAGTTTTCAGAAAATCTTGTGTAGCTTTTACCTACACATCACCTGATTTCAAACTCTTCCGGTCACAGAAATCAAATTTCTTTTAGTTTTGATGATTCGGGAAAAGAGTCCGTTTTGTTGAAAGTCCGTTGTTGTACTTGTTGGTAGTTTTCCCGTATTAATAGTTTATTAATTACGTAGAATGGACAAGAATAAATCAGAGAAAGAGAGAAAGAGAATAAAAATGGATTAGCGATTACTCTTTATTTTTCTCCTTCACATATTTTACCTACACCAATAATCTCGTTTATAGTGTACTCTACCCTGAAATTCATATGGGATATATTAGTGACGGAAAAAGAAAGAGTTACTTTTGCCACTTAATTCTATGAATACAGTCTATTTTCTTATTCTCTTTCATTTACTCAAAGCTAAACCTCTAGACTATATGAGAATACTTGTTTCAATTACAATGTGAGAAGAAAAATGTGTTCTTCTTGTTTTTTTATTCTCACTCCACCTACAATTAAGACTTTTTTTGTCAATAAAGGTCCAAACCGCAAAAAACGCGTGTGCAAATGTACTAGTACAATAATTCCATAAATAAACTCTTCAATTGTGAATTTTTCTATACGAACCATAAATAGATGTTTTTATTACTATCAAGTAGTTTCTATTGAGAAGTATATATTGTTTCATTATACTTGTGAAGTTTAAAGACAAAATGCTGCTGATTATAAAAGGCAATAGACAATAATACATCATTCATTAAGGCTCAGCTTCTAAAAAACATCAATTCATTTGTAACAGAGTATCACAAAATATCATATATTCATAATTTCAAAAATCAAACTGATTTCCTAAAATTATTTTTTATGTATAAAATAGTGCATTCGTATAAATTAGACCACAAAAATTATTTTTCTTATCAATAATCAATCTTAGGATAAGCAGACACAACTCTAATCGGCATTACCTAAACAGATACTTATATGAATACAACACTTTGTTATTGTCTTAACTACTTAATTTGAAGCTTTTTCATTCGATATGAACAAGTTCCTTTTCAAATCTGTTAGACTTTGGAAGAAATGCAACCAATTCAATGTTACTATAATGTAAATCGTACTATTTCTCCATAGAGTAAAAATTACACAGTGAATAAAAAAGAAATATCGATTAGGTTACAATAAGATACAAAAATTGATTTCAATACAGATATTGATAAACGTTACACAGTTTATTATCATCGTTCAAAATCTTAAATCAGCATCTTTATGATTTGTCATACGTGATGTATGATATCCATAATGACTTTTTGGATTACTCCTGTCTATAATTCGTCTTTCATAATTTTGTATTCTTCTGTGTGGATGTTTTTGCCTTGAAGAGCGATCAAAATCCTCTTCTTGTGGCGGTACATACAATGGATAACGATATCCATCCGCTGATCGAATACGTTTACTTGGATCAAGACGATAATCATATTCATCTCGATGTCTCTGATGCCTCTGTCGCCTAATTTGTCTATCAAAATCTAACGATGACGAACGTTGTGGAAAATAATCGTCATACTCATCAATTTGATAGTCTCGTCGTCGTAAGTTGTTCGACTGTTTTTCATACAGTGGTGCTTCTACACGTAGTTCACCACCATTGATTCCTGTATCTAAGTAACTAACTACTTTTGATAAATTGACATCCGGTGGTAGTGTAATTTTTCTTGAAAACTTTTTTGATATATTTCTGTTTGGATTTGCACTTTTGCGTTCACCTTGAACAATAAGATCATGTCCTTGTATGAACACTTCAAGATCTTCTTGTGCATAACCTGTACAATCGATTCTGTATTCAAGTTTTTTCTGATCACCATGTCGACTTGATGCATTTTTATCTCGTATTAATGATGGACCACTCGTCGGTAATGTTAACATTTGTTCAACTTCATCGTAAACATCTCTCGATCGACCAACATTCGTATTTTGACTATCAAATGAATCTCTATAGGAATAGTGCCGACGTGGTATATCAATAACTAAATTTCCATCTCGTTCAACATAACTCGTTAGCTGAGCGATATCGGCATCATGTGGAATTTTAAATGTTTGTACAACATCTTGATATTTTCGATAATCAATATAATTGGAAGAATTCGTTGAACGACGGTAACGAGCAGTAACGATTATTCTCCCTCGTTGAGATGTATCAATAAAAAAGTCACTTTTTCGAGGAAATGGAGAATCAACAACAATTCGTATCGCCGATTCATCATTGCTTGGCGATGTCGGTCGAAGTTTCGATGCCAAACCGCTTCGTCGAGTATAATGACGTGTATTTGTAGATGGATGATGCCGACGTGCCTGATAGGTATCATCCGAATCAGAATAATAATAATGACTCATAAAATTGCCACAAATATTTCAAATACCGAGAAGATTAAACATAATACGGTTAGTTATTTTTCTTACGGTTTATAAACGTCACACTCAAATCTAAAATAAATATTTTTGCTAAAAAAGTAACAAAATATAATTAGAACTAATTTTTTTAAAGAAAAGATAATAAAATGGAAACCGAGCGAGCTTGTGCATTTTCATCGTCTTCATATTCAAAAAACTATATTTTAACGCTTTTGTCTCTTAACTAGAGTTACAATTGAAATAAACATCAGATGTATGTTTAACAGCAATATCTACGTCGAACCGCGTACATTTCATCCGAAAATAGACAGTAATACATTTCAAACTTTTTCCAAGCGTTAAGAATCTGATATCGGTGTCTAGGTATACCAAATGATCGACATATCGTTTGTTCGATAAAAACCGACTGCAGATTCGTCTTCTCCATAGTCGATTATCTAGTACGGGATAACTGTTTGATCGGAGGAGTTCAGAAAAAATTTTGACCTTTTTGTCTTTGGTCCTACACTTTAACTTTTTGAAAAAAACGAGCAGGGCCATGAGGAAATATTTTTTCTAAAACTATCTCGATCCAAAAGTTGTCGTGTATCAGATATGGAGAAGACGAATTTGCAGTCGGTTTTGGTTGAGCAAACTTTTAAAATTTTTCGATCGCGGATAAATAGATGTTCCAGGCGTCACGTGGTTAATCTTAAGTTAGAGGAAAGATCTGGGAGGTTTAATGTGGAATTCTTTCCCATGAATTCCAAAGAAACTGACGAAAAAGAGTTTATTCGGCAGAAAAGAGGAGATCTGGAATATATTTAACTCTTCTCATGTACGCAACAGACAGAATTCAGTTAGATTATTGAGATCTTCGAAAGAATCATCTTTAATTTCCTACACTACCTGATTCAGGTAGACATCATGAGCAATCTGTTCTCAGTTTAGTACATACAGGATACCAGCTTTCCACTTTAGATTAACAGGTTACGTCCTAATGTCCTGTGATTACGAGCGTTTTACCTAATGACAGCGAATCCAGAAATGGATACGTATTCAAGTCCAATTCGTTTATTAGCACATAGAATTGCATGAGCATGTTCAAAAGAAAATAGTTTTCAATGAAATGAATCTAGAGAAGAAGTAGACGAATGATCACATTTTCACGTATACGTCTAATTTGACGATAGATCGATTCTAATCCGATTTCAAGTCTATTTCTTTGTCATTCAGTGCTCAATATCTTAATTGATGAATATGAGAAGCGCTAAAACTATTATAGCCGAATGGAAAAAATGTCTTCAGTAAAATGATTTCAGTTTCACCACATTGAATTCAAGACAGGCGAAGTTCACTTACCAATTCTTACGAAAGTGTTAAGTATTCTGAAACAGTAGCACTGTACATCTAACGCTGAGCAGTTCTATTTTTTCTTCTCTCACAAAGTTTTTTTATGATATTAAATACTTTGTTCTTCCACGAGTGAAACAAGAATAACTTTATCAAATTTTTCGATCACATATGAAATCGCTTTACACATTTTTTTTTTTACAATCATGATTATAATACAGTCATAAAGAAATGTATTCATCATAAACTCATTAACAATTTACTTTTATGCATAAAAGTAAATTCATATTTTATTTATGTTTTAAACAAAATAATTTCCTGACGTTTTCAAACGTTTTTTTTTTCTTATCACCACTGTCTTTCATCATATGAATAAGGCAAAGACCTTTTCTTCCTTCTATACAATAATGATGATTTAGTAAATATGACGTTGTCCTTGAATGAAATTTTTTCAAATGATAACCTCTGCAGATCACAGGCAGAAATTATTATGTAATTCCAATATAGACTATAGTCATCATGTATTGAAATTTGTATAGGATATTGTGTAGGAGGTGACACATCTGAGTGAGACAGTCTATAGGTCTTATTCAGTTAATTTCTATTTTAAAGCCAAAATGATTTTCATGAGTTTAATGTTTATACTGTTTTTTTGTTTAATTTTGTTTATCATTATAGTCTTCACTGCAAAATGGAAGAAGAAAGAAAGAAACAGGATGATAATAAGGGAGCTAACGTACGATCAAATAATAGCTCATACAAATCTTTTACATTCTTTCAAAAAATTAACTGTGGTGAGATAGTGGCCTGTTTGACTAATAGTGATATTCACCGTTAGAGATCTTTCACAAAAGAGTTGGATCCATTATTTAATTTAGCATACACGATATTTTCGAATGATAATTTCTGCATTCTGAAAAGTAGTGTCTCAATGTTTCACATTTATCGCATGCACACAGATCTGTATTGGTAAGGTTACATATGAATAGTTCATTGTTGAGCGGTAGAAAATCAACAACAAATTGTACAAATTATTTTCATAGCTTCTTTAGCCTAATGAACTTTCGTAATAACTAGTAAAAAATATATTTCAACGATTTTTGCTAATGTCTTTAAAAATAAAAATAGTTCTGAGAGCATTCATTGTTCTGTCATCCCATTCTTGATCAGTAGTAGGTAAAAGTGTTTTTCCAAACATATCTAGTTTTTTTACAACAGGTGACTGTCAAACTATTGGTTTGTTAGAACAAGTGCTCATATTCTTCTCTGTTAAAAAATTATTTATTTCCGTATCTGTTAATCTTCTTCATAGTTTGTAAGATAAAATCATTGACCATATTGCTATTACAAATGTCAATGTTCGTACTTACATGTCAAGAAAGGTGGCAGATCTCGTTATTCACATGACTTTCAAGCTACTCTAAAGAAAAAAAATTTCAGATAATTTTAATATCTGCACTACTTCGATTGAAAAAAAACACGTATTATAGTCAACGTTTCAACCTTCTCCTTCTTCTCATATTTTCATCACGGTGCTGGATGACCAGCTGGTGTCTATATTTCAGAAGAAACTTCTTAATTAATACTAAAACTATTTTATAAATAAATGGTCTTTCGTGCTTTTTTTTACACTTTCACTTTCTTCATGTTTTTAGGTACCATGTATATTGTATCGTGTACAAGACATATATGTTCTAACGGTATAGTGCTTCGTAATCTTATGTATATTTTGTACAATCAAAAATCAAGTATTGCAGAAATGAAAGAAAATGATGAATTTAGGTGTAATAAATGATATTGAAGAGAAACTTGTTACCTAACGTTCTTATTCTACATATTGTTAGACTGAGTAGGTTTTTTTTCTTCTTCTGAATGGCAAGGACTAATGGTACTTGACCTCATTTTTATGTCTGATGATGAGTTGTTTATACTAAAAAAAGCATATCTTAGATTACAAATGAGGTGGATTTTGATTTGTAATATTCATTTAGTATCGATTGTAGACGTAAAAAATAATACCTTGGTAATGATTCATAATATTGGTCTGTCAAGCTAATCAATTACTGATGACTCGGATAGAAACATGAATACTCTCAACAAATTGAAGGACAGCTTTGAAGTTGCATTACATCATAGAAAGTTATCAACTCTTCAGCTATTAATTAACTTCTCACCCTCCTCTATCAGAAATACAAAAAGTTTTGTAAAAAGTTGATATTGAACTCAGCACATCAACGACTAACCTAAGACATGTGCCATCAAAAGTCATAATGATATAGACTGTGCCAAAGGTTCTCGAAAGCTCTTGACTCTCATCTTTCCAATTGTTGTACTTGTATTTGAAGTACCACAAAATAATGTTTAAGAATAGTTTACTGAATATTTCACAAACTACAATAAGTTGACGCCAAACATACTCTTCGTAATTCTGCCACTGAATACGTTCGATTATCGTTGTTTAAAAGTAGTCGTATAGATGAATGACCGGTGATTTTTGTTTTGGAAGAAATAATCGATCTGAATGAAAATTACGGCGAATGTTATTTCTATCAAAATATGTTGACAGTAAAAGTTTCCATCCGGAATCTTGAGTTTATATGAGGCAAAAAATAGATTTGGGCATTTACCAGAATTCTCTATTTTGAGACCCAAAAAGCTCAGGCAGATAATAAATTAAAGAGAAAACTTGCCACTCTGATATAGTAGAGTCATGAAATTTGCGTTCCTTGCTTTTCCCCAGTATCTATTATGAAAGCCAGAAAAATAACGGGCTAGTTTCTTAGAATCTTTTTGTTGCTCAAAGACGGAGATGAAAATAAAAAATAAGGGCTGCTCCAAGCCATACCATCGAGCTTTCTCTTTGACTGATAATCAATCCGAGCATTCTGAAGCTTAAAATAAAGGCCATGTCTTGTAAATGGCGAAAGATCTAAAGTAAATAAACAAATTTGACACAAAACACTGTGCATTTTAGAACGTATAGAAAAATGCTTTAGTTTTTAAAGCAGAGTAGCACCGAGTTTTGTTACGTCTTATTCTGACTAGAAGAGTTTACTTTACAAACTGCCGATAAAAAAGCAGTTAAAAATTCAGCTCCATACGTGTTCATAGAAAAACCCATATTTGAAGATCTTATTTTTCAAAGCTCCTGGAAAACTTTCTGAAAAATCATGAAATTACTCCTGGAACAAAAGACAATATAGATTGTAAGAGAATACACTCTAGGCTATTTGCCCATCTGTAAATCCTGAAATTGACTTTCTTGCGAGTAAATCTGTTTAAATTGACTTTTCTTAAGTAAACCTATCTATTTTTGGCCATTTTCACGAAAAATCAAAAATATCTGAAAGTTGAATAGATCGGACTCGAAATACAAGATCTCCAGTTCAAGTCCGAGTCCGCCAAAAAATCTTTCAGTCCGGACTTAGACTCGCCCAAGCCTGCTAGAAGCCAGTTGTATAGCTTGATCAGAAGACAAATTCTATTACTTTGTACCGTGGATAATTCTGCATCAATTGATGCATAAAAGAAAACTTTTTATCACTCGAGGAGTGTTTTTCTAAGGAGTACAAGTGAAAGAGGTACTACCCATTTTTTGGGACAATTTTCAGTAATTCATCAATTCTTCATCTTTTTTGATGTTTCAACATGCACCAATATCAAATCCATCTCATCTGTGGAAACTTGAAAGTTTCCGAAGATACACTGTTTTTTATTATACACATGCTTCAAGAATAAGAAAAGTAAAAAAACACAGTTTTGGTGGCAAAGTTTTCTGGGAATCCAACTAGAAAGCCAGACTTTTTGCTTGAAGTTTTTTCTAGTGTTCACATTAAATCAGACGTACAGCAATTCGGATTAACCTTTCACCCCCCCCACGGGTTACCGGAGTGACGATTTGTGATAACGTAACAGAAAAAAACGAAGCATCAAACGCAAAACCTTTCCAGATGTTATTTGTTACAGATCCCATAAGCTATCGATCGTTAAAAAAAATTTCTCTCATCATTCTTTCTTCGAGCTATATAGCATAAAAAAATCGAATTCTAGCATCTCTGCTAGGATCACTATGAGGAGTAAAGCGTTAAATGTCTTCTGAAGCTTTCAGGTCGTTGTGTTCAGTTTTGACAGACTTATGAGAAGTTTTTTCACTATTAAGCAAACAGCCTAAAATGGGGGTTTTCACATAAAGTCAATTTTCACTAGGTTCTTAAAATTTTTATCTTTTTTTTTTACGCCTCTCGAAAAGTTTGTATGACTAAAGTCAGTAGATAACCATCGTTCACCAACATATTTCTAATTTGCATATCATTCTCATTCTCATTGTCTGCTCTCTTAAATGTCAGTCAACGCCCATCCACCTTATACAGAGAATTCGATGAGATTCAAAATACTATATGTAATATGAATATATTTATTGTGAAATGAATTTTTGATAAAGGAGTATAAATAGAATGCTAAAATTATCGCGTTCTAAAAGGGAGAAAATATTTCGTGGATGAATATCACTGGTGAGCTACTCCTGCAAGATAAATCAGCAGTGTAAATCAGCAGTGTCTTTAGGTATCCATACTACCATGGTCACCTAGGTGGTCACGCGTTTAAAAGCATTTAAATGCTTTTAAATGAGTGAATTCAAACAATTGTTTGAGTTCTATTAGTTCAGAAAATGTCATAAATAATTAGACTTATTAGCACGATTAATTCACTAAAAAGCAAGAGCACTTGATCAAAAAACAGAATTCAAATTGTGATGTGATAGATATGTGCATACTTGTTTATATACAAGTATAGAATTTACACTTCGCAAACGGAAATGCGACGCAACGAGATATAAAAGAAGCAATCGAGATGGTTAATTCGTAGTGAAATATATCACTCTGAATCTCATCACTTCGTATTGTCTCGAACAAAAGGCTGACAATACCCTTAGAGTGCTTAGCCAGGTTCAGTTCTCAATATAATTATGAACATCGTCAGAACAGATCTAAAGCGAAAAAAGCGATCTTCAGATTTGCGTTTCAAACATCAAGCAACCTGTGGGGTGATTGTTTTGAAAGCGTACCAGAGTTTACATCGTCATTGCCCGAATTGTTCGGGATAACAGGACTAGTACAACTCGGCCTCCTGGTGACGAATATCACGTTTAAAAAATTTTAAAACAATGGCATGGTGGCCTTCTAGACCTGTGGAAATCCCATTCCTAGCAGAACCGTCCTTGTTTTGTCGACATTTTCACGATTTTTTAGTGAAACACTTTCATGAGCTGGTGCCGTCAGATTAGATTCTATATGTGCAGAGCTAAAAAATCACTAGCGGAGAAAACCTTCCGAAATGTTGACCACGTTCTCAGGAAAATATTTAAAAATCTCGTTTTTTCCGAAAAGGAGGCCGTTTTTGTAAACTACTTCTCGGAAAAAAGGACTTTTTAAAACTTTTCCTGAGAACATACTTAACATTTTGGAACATTTTGTCCGCTAGTGATTTTGTAGCTCTGCACATATAGAATCTAATCCGACGGTACACCAGCTCGTGAAAATGTTTTACTAGAAAATGGTGAAAATGACCACAAACGGGCTGTTCTGCTGGGAATTGGGAGTTCCCCGGGTCTAGAAGGCCATCATATCGTTGTTTTAAAATTTTTTAAACGTGATATCCGTCACCAGAGGGCGAGTTGTACTAGCCCTCTTACTCTCGAACAATTTGGACGTGATCGATGTAAACGTGATACGTTCTCGAAAGCATCATCCTGTATCAATTGCGGCTCTTGGCTATCTTGATTATAAACGATGGTTTTGAGAAACAAATATCGACCAATAATATACTAACAGAAAAATGCCACTATTCTTATAGTTAAATAAATTACGTTGTCTATAAATATATGGATGAACACTCACTCTACACAGTAGCGCCGCCACAATCAGGTTTTTCTTTGCCACTAAGTGAAGGCCGTTTCTATAGTGAGACAGAAATAAATGATAATTGTACAGTTTAACGTACGTGCAGTTTGTTCATACTCCTTTGAATATTGGTGATAGCAATGTCGGACGCCGAAGAATTGAATGCTGAAGAAGAGATTGAACAGGAGGAAAATCAGAAGTCTGAAAATGAAGAACATCAAAAATCTGAAAACGAAGAACGTCAAAAGTCTGAAAACGAAGAGCATCAAAAGTCTGGGAACGAAGAACAAGAAAGTAGAAATGAAGAAAATCCTGAGGAACCCGAAGAAGAGGTTTGTATCTGAACAACTTATTCGGTATAAATCGAAAATTAATCAATCAATAA
>CAJNOQ010006272.1:0-13883 GCA_905250885.1 Didymodactylos carnosus
ACGTCGCTCTAGTATTTTGCCAGAAACAGAAAAAAGGTTCGATTATTTTCGATTTCGAATAATCGAAGGTTCGAATATTTTCGATTTCGAATAATCGAAGGTTCGAATATTTTCGATTTCGAATAATCGAAGTTCGATTATGTTCGATTTCGAATAATCGAATTTCGATTATTCGAATTTTAATCGAAATCGGTGCATGCCTACTCAGGATGATATCACTCAACGAAGAGATAAGAGGGACCACAGTAACAAATACCTAATGAAAGGCGAACGAGTGTGAAAGCGAATACCAGTGGTAATAGAAATATATTTGCAAAATGGAAAATGCGAATAACAGATCAGACCGACAGACTAAGAGATTATATATATGACATGTGAAGAAAACAAAACCAGAACGAAAATAGTGTAGTGAAACAAAGTGTAGTAAAAGAAAACTGAAAAAGTAAAAAAAAAATAAACACAAAAGAGAAACAATCTACGAAGAAGAAAATGAATGTATATATGCACGAAAGAAAAAGGAGCTGAAAGATAATAAGTACTGACTAACCTTTTAAAGCAAACTAACTGCAAGGGGGAAAGCACGGAATCCTAGAATCCTGAATTCTCCCGGATTCCAAGGATTGTCTATGATTCTATAGGATTCCAAGGATTCCCCAGGATTCCATAGGATTCTCTTGGAATCCATAAGATTCCCTTGGATTCACTGGAACTTTTCCCCAAAACAGACATTACATAACATTTTGTTCTGTGTTGGGGAAAGCTTCCCAAAATATAGAACACTTTTGTTCTGTTTCGAGAGAAATGTAGAATCCCAGATTCCATTGGAGTCCTTTGGATTTCGATAGATTTCTTTGGATTCCGTTGGATTCCCTGAGATTCCATGGGATTCCAGGATTCCGTGCTTTCCCCCTTGACTAACTGTCGCCTGACTAGGTGAAAATAAAAGAAAGAAGGCTCGAAAGGATCTGAGAACGAGATTTGACTAGACCTCTATCTTCAATAAATAGCTGGAAAATTATAAAAATAACGTCACATGTACTTTGAGGTTAAAATGTGAATATCTCAGCCTTTATATCATCCGACCAGCTACTGTCTATAGGACTTGATAGACTCAGTGAGTTCTGTAAAGTAGTAGTATTTCAGCGTTGATACAGAAAGCCAATGTATTGCCATCTAATAGAGAGGAACAAAATAAAATATTATGAAAGTTATTTGTTCTCATTATGATTATTGGTCCCCTTCATAAACTACTAAAATTACTATTCAGCATTGTAATGTTAGAAGACAAATTAATCATTTTAGAAATGAAATTGCTAAGGACTTCATAGAAGCTTACTTTTATATTCGATTTTTTCTAAAGAGAATCAAATGAGGCTAAAAACATTAAAATACTATTCAGAGAATGCTAGCCAAATGCTTGTGAATATGGTCACGTTTATCCTTGCATTAGTAGCATTAATACAATGTTGTATTGCTGCTTGCTAAAACTGTTCTGTAAAAAGTATCTGCGCGTGAATTTGTGTTGACGTATCAAGTTATTATTCGCCCCAACAGAGAATAAACTTTGGTAAATCAAAATTAAAATTGTTTACAAAGATAACTTTCAGTAAAACTGCAGTATAGAGAAATTGTCTCTCTTTAAAAAGTATTCATATTTTATTGGTATTTTAAGAAAAAACAATAAAGTATTGAATAAATTTACAAAACATCCGAATAATTTTCCTAGTCAGACTTAATTTTAATACTACAATGTATGTACTATAGCCATCTTCATTCATGCAGATAGTGTAGTATGTAAACGATCGAAAACTAGTGGAATATTAAACACTGATACTCTTCTACAGTAACTACATTTAAAAATGCAAAAAGAGCGCTATGCCGTGCTTGCAACGTATGTAATAATCCATACTCACGATCAAGATATACCAGCAAGGGTAATATTAACATGTGTGAGCGGTAATTGGGTAGTCTGTGGTACTCAAATCGGTACTGCTATTTTAAACATTATACTTCATGGAGTGATGAGATACATGGGCTGTAATTGGAATCCAATGTAAAACACAATTCAAAGGTAAAATTCATAGTTGGGAATAGAAATGAAGCAATAAATTCTGGTGACCAGCACTTTCAGAAACCAGTATTGCTGAATCAAGTGGAAAAACAGCTGTACACAATTAACATCATCGACTTTTGTTGATAACGAAATGATGCGTTATAATGATATGAAATTTTATAATGTTTCTTACCAGCAGAAGGATTTGCACGAGTTATCATGCCTCTTCTGATTATTCATACTGATTAATACAATTTGTGAATAGTTCGAAAGTCGAACAGGTGCTATTGGCAGTAGAAGTGAAGAAGATCTGTTTCTTTTTTAACTTATTGAAATTTTCATCTGAAGTGATCTTTTTCTGTGAGATGTGTAACTAAGGATTTCTCTGGATAAAGATACGTTGAACTTGAGAACAAAAGCATGGCTACTAACAGACTAGCTTTAACAATATCTAATTATCGATAAACTCCTTTATTGATTTTAGCTAACATGTTGTGAAGCTCATTATATGATCTTTATATAACAATTTGAGCACAATGTTACTTTAAAATGTTAAAATAATATGGCATCATCGATATGTACTAACATTCGCTTGATGTTCAACGGCTTTTCGTCTTAAAGCAAGAATGCTTGATCCGCGCCACATATCATCAGCATCGGCATACTGTTCTGTAGACGTAAGACATGGAAAATTTGACAGGTACGAGGAAGGAGATGGTGGACCTGTTTCAAGTGTACCAGTTTGTGGAGATGATGTTGACGCTGTTGGAGGAAACTTTGACATTTGATATTGGTTACCATAGAAATTTGAAGGTGATTGATTCAACTAGAAAATGGATGTGACACATATTTTACCAGAAATTTATGAAGCAAAATAAAAAAAATGTGCTAAAGATAGTTACTGTATATTCTATACAAATTAGTTGAAATGTTTTACCTGAGAAGAGAGATTATGCCTTTGACATTCGTTTCTTGTCATAAAATTGGGTGTATTGTTAATCTGTGAATTAAATGGATTTGCAAATTGTGACAATGAATTGATATTTGGCCATCTTGATGGTGTTGATGATGTTGTGAACGGATTTAAAGTGTCCATAGATGAAGAAAAGCCATAGGATGACATTAATGACGTTTGTCGAAACACGTTTGTTGTTTTTTTTCGTTTTTTCCATTTTGCTCGGCGATTTTGAAACCAAACCTAAAACGTATATATAAATATTTTTAACGTGATCAGTTTAATAACACATCTCACTCTTGCGCTTACTTGTACACGTGATTCTGTCAAACCGATTCTTATTGCTAATTCTTCCCTCATGAATATATCAGGATAATGTGTTTTAACAAAACTTCTCTCAAGTTCATTCAATTGAGCTGGAGTAAATCTTGTTCGATGACGTTTTGGTTTTGATGATGAATTTTTTTCGTCGAGACACGAATCGGTTGATAATGTTGATTGACGATCATTATGTAATGTTAAAGATTTTCCAGTATTATCATCACAATGACGATAATTTTTCGTATCTAGACATGTATCAATGAACAATAGAAAGTAGTCGATATTATAATAAAAATCAATTTATAAACATTAACAGAAATAATCGAACTTCTTGATGAACTTTTTAAAATTAAAAAAGTTTTAGTCATTGAAGTTTAATGTTTCTTTTACTAATAATTAAGTCAAATTTTTCAGAAAAATGCTTCATTTAATTATAATAACTCTTTCTGTTCTTAATCTATCTGGTATTTAAAGTATATGTTCTACAACAAAATTGATTTCATACAATATTTTATAAGATAGGAGGTAGTATGTCAAATCAAATCGCAAATAATAAGAGAATAATGCTCTCTATTCATATATATTGATCGGTGAGTGATACTTCATCTATTTTTTCTCATACTTATAAGACAAAAAAAGTGATCTAAATTAGTTTTTATACATTAGACTCAAATATTTGTAGTTAACATACAGTAAAACGCATAAATATCTTCCTCATAAAACTCACGAATGATAATTGATCAAAGTCTGATCTTTAAAGTAAATGCAGAGCTATTGAAGTATGAATCGTCTAAAATGTATTCAGAATACTTGGATTCTTCGGTCTAAGTATAAAATCTTCTTAAATTTCTGTAATTCACGAAAAAACATATTTTGAAATAAAATTTTTCAAATTAATTATCCAACACAAAGAAAATTCGAAAAGTGGGCGCTTATATGTAGATTAAAGTTACATTTATTTAGTTCGAATCTAGCTCTAATCGGGTGCAACCAACTATTGTCGATTATTTGGGCAATGAAGTATCGGACTGACTGGTTCGTGCAGTGATCGTTTTCATACAGAATACGATTTGAACCCGACTGTAGTTAAATATATTTTACAAACAAAAAACGGTCCACTCAGATATCAAACCAGATCTGCAACTAGTTTTGCAATCAGATTCTCTTGCTCACTTATTTTTGCTCCTAAATAATATCAGTAAAAGCTCGTACCCCCCGAATAAGACAAAATATTTTAGGACAACAAATCGTTAGCAACACACTGATTTTATCGTTAAATTAAACTTCAACAGCAAGAAATGATATGTAGATGATAGGTCTTTTTTAGTACTGCAAATCAATTGTTGATTGATCTTTGTTAGTTTAACCAATTTGCTTATTATCCTACAGAGTTTGGTGCGAGAAATAATAAAGAATACTAAAAAGTCGCAATAATTATTGAAGCTGGTGGTAATTTTCAATCTGTACTGGTGATTAATATTTGCGTTTGTTTTGAACGCAGCAGCTGTTTAGAAAAAGATCCAAAAGAGTAAATATATGCGTTTTACTATAGTTTTTGGCGATTACAATTTGTACTTCAAAGGCAGAGATGAGAAATAACGATAAAGATTTTTATCAGTTTGAAATTACCGTAGTAAAAATTCGAGGGAAGCGTCAGTAACCGCTCGTCCCTATTCAGAAAATGTCTCTATATGATAACATGTATTATTTCGTCATCTAGCCCACTTACCTCGATGTTTATCTTGATCTAATCTGATTTTTTCACTATTGTACATTATTAAGAATAATTGTATTCATTTAGTTTAATTTAATTTAATTTATTATGTATAAATAAAACTGTTCAAAATCTAATTTTTTACTATATATCAATTCAATCAGATCGAAAGAAAATATACACAAAAGAGTAAATTAACTAATTGCAATTCATTTATCTATTTGACTAAATTCTCTCATCGACAAGTCAACACACTGACTATGGTAAATTTAATTTGTGTATATATGTGTTCACAGTAGTTAATCTTGATCTTGTTATACATCCTACTTAAATTTGCGAGAAAAAGAGGGAAAGAGAGAGAAAAAAATAGATTTTCTTTTTTTATCCTCATACAAAAAAATCTCCTGTTTTTTCTATTGTCATTGTATCCATTTTATTACATTTTTTTTTTTCACTATACGGAAATGTTTCTTGTGTGTATGAGCATTGTTGAGTCTTTATTGATTTTAATAAATATTTCCGTCTTAAAAAAAACTGTCGTTATATATATTCATTTCACTCTTTATTTGTCACCTGCTATTGTAAGTAGTAATACAACGATGATAAACAATATACTAATACTTTAAGAATGGAGATTCGATATAATTTTGTTTCTACAAATTGTATCTAGAAAACCAAAAGATATAACTACCATTTTCGATAATAACAGTTTTTCAAAAGGAAACGTAACTATCGCTTGATCAAAAATATTGATCTTTAAACTTTCATAGTTTTATCCAATAACTTGTTTTCTTCTTTTATTCTAACCAATCATCATTCATTTTGATTTTTTTCTGTTCTCATGTGTGCATATGTTTTAATGAATAATAATGTAAAAATTTTGAAAGTAATAACATGGCTCCAAGCAAAATCCGGTCACACGCAACATTGTCATTATTGGATTAGATTAACATAAAGAATAAATACATGTATCTATCAGTAATAAAGTGATGTTTTTGCTAGTAGTATATATATAAAAAAGTGAATTAAATTATTTTCTTAATGAATCTGGACATATGACGAATATGAGATACATTTTTACATCTGGTCAGATCACGAATACTCGATGAGTTCAACATATATATAATTTTAATTCATCTATAAACCGTCTGTTATTTTTGTCTATTCAAAAAAATTAATATCTGTGAATGTTATGGGTGAACTACTATCTCACAATTATTTACAATTAAAGTTACATATCACATGTAGAATCGTGAAAAAGTTTATCTTGAAACTTCTGTAATTTTCTTTGATTCTTAGTACGTTGATTTTGTGAAGGCTGACATGTGGAAAAGTCTATTGAAACAACTCAAGATCAATAATTAGGAATGAGCAGAATAACAATTAAAATTTATTAAATAATTTTTTCACTGTTATTTATTGTTTTTTGTGAATATGTAGTTTTCGAAGTAAAAAAGTTGTTTAAATTATGATTTTTCTTTCTGTTTATCATAAAAGGAACTCTATAATAACGATAACGCAATCGACGGTTGTCGGTAGAGATTACGAATTTAAACCAACTAAACATTAACAGCAAGGATTATCAGACACATGGGTGACTGCAAATAAAATAGTTTTTAATTTCATTTAATTATGGAACTGACGTGACAACCAATACATCATTTTCAAAATCCTATCGTTTAGCACCATCAAGTGGAACTGTTAATGAACAACTGAGAAAGAATTTCATTCATCTGGTGTGACAATACACACTATTGATTTATTAATGATTACTCAGTTAAACTTTAAAATAAGCTAGACTTGGTATAATTTTCAGTTTATAGCTTCAAAAAAATTCGTTCTTTCCAAAATTTTATTGTAAGGTAAACGCTTTGACTTTTCTAATAGCAAGTGAAATAGTTTTACAATTAATAATTTATTAATTTCTTGAAGAATAGACAACAGTCGCAGTCATGACGGGTAGCACGTTTCTCTACTAGACTGGTTCTCAGTGTATTTCTCCAACGTTTAAGCTTTACAATGTCAAACTCGACAAAAGTGACTTTTCATGCAGAATTTATTAGACATACACAAAAATATCGAAGTTTAACTGTTTAAAAGTAGTATATTTATCTTAAACTCGATTTGAGATGTATACCCCAGTGAAACTTCTTGTAACCATGATCTTGAGTCAAGAATATCACAAGATCTTGAAAAAAACACTAAGAAGTCAAGATCTTGGCTAAGATCTTAAGAACAGAAATTAGTGAATCCACTCAAGATGTTGCAAGATCTTAAGTGAAAACTGTTCTTTGCATTTTGTTTTCATTTATGTCAGTCATAGTCATTAGACATACGACCATATAGAATCATAGGCTGTTCCTTAAACAACTCTGTTCAAGAAGAATAGCATTTGGGACAAATAAAAAACAAAATTCTCATTGATTTATCGGTTCTTTGAAAAACTGAAGAACATTTTTTTTAGAGTGCAGGATCTTGGTATCAAGAAAGTCAAGAAATTACAAGGTATTTAAGATCTGGACTTCTTGAAGTTTCTTTAATTCTTACATTTTCTTATCAAAATCTTACTGAAAAACTTCAAGAAGTCAAGATTTTGATCGCAAGAAGTTTTACTAGGGTACAGATTCCAGACTTCTTGCTAAAGATGAAACTAATGTGACAAAATGTTGCCCAGTGGGAAAAAATATCATTTAAACTTATTTGAAATATTAAGTTGCCGTATCTTACTCCTAAATCTAAAAGTGAATCAACTCGAAAAGTACCTAAAGAAAAATCAATTGGATTAAATGTGACATCACGTTCATAAACGACGAAATATAGGATATTGTAAAGGTCATTTCCAGATGAAAAATTTGGTTGAATATGTCAACTAAGGTGGCTAATTGTTTTTTAAATGATAAATATTCAAAGCTTTTGCTTATAAATAATTTGTTTACGTAAACTGGTTAGAATCAGCACTTCAATAAACAAAGATAATCCTTTCAGTATATTTTGGATATGTTTCGTTCTTGATGACGTCAAGGTTTTTCGATATTCTAACTTTTAAACTGTTCAAATCTTTCACCGTTGCATTTAATAAATATTCTTCATAACAAGTCTCTACAAAAACTATCCAACGATGGTAAACACGGTGATTTCTTACTGTTTCAAACTAGTCCAGTTTTGCCAATCCAACAGTCATCGAATTTTTTTGTTTAATCTATAGATAAAGTAAACTATACTAATCAATATAGTTCTGTTTTGAAACAGCTATTTTTAATATGAAACTAACAGCATTGTATTCTGTCTTTGGTTGTTAAAATGTTCAGATAGTTTAGTATAAACATACCGCTAAAGTATTTTGGATGCACGCTTGATTTTAAAAAAATGAAGATTTCCTTCATGCGTACAAAAAAATTGATCAAGGGTATCACTGTATCACTGAGAAAACAGCATTTATGTATTCCTTCGAGGGATGGGAAGACTGCGTTTCGATCTCTCAACTTATCCATCAAAAGCCTGGCTGGATACGTATGTCAACTAAATCAGTTTTTATTTTGTTGTTTAAAACGACTATTTTTATTTTATCTTCCCAGGCTGTCGAAAACGGTGTAATTAATTGTCTATTAAATTCCAGTTAATAGATAATGAATAGTCATTAAATGGTCATTTTTACACCTTATAAATGAGAACGTTTTAGTGCCGTAAAATGACATTTTTTAACAGCCTGAAACCTGTACGAAAATAGACAGTTAATAACATCATGTAATGCCAGTTTTTGCATTATTACTGGTTGTTAACAGTCAATTATCGAACGTTTTCTTTGATTAATCTTTTTGAGCAGTACCCCAAATATAGTGATTTCCAAAATTTTTGACAGTTTTGGTTCCTTAGATTTACAGTGCCATTGATGGCACCAGATACAAAACCAGCGGCGAGTTCTACAAAACAAGTTTCGATGACTCGTACAATCGGTAAAAAGGAAAAATTGCAAATTTCTTCCAAATTTTAGTGATATAGAGTAGGCTGGGGAAATTATGTTCAGGATAAAAAAATTTCTCAGTATTTTCGAAGCTCTGCAGCTATTTTTCACTGGAAAAAAGGGATATTTCACAAGTAGGTTGAGCTGAGTCTTACCTATCGATCGATGTAAAAATTATCGTAAAATTCATTAGTGTTAATTAGTACTAATCAATTTCCAGCGAGTAGGTATCGACTGATAATAATTACCCCATTTAGAAAAATCCAGGATATTTTATTTGGGAGGGGAGCGCATGTTCCTTTAACGCCTGGTCGAGCACCCAGAGGAGCTTGATCTTCATAATGAAAACATGAGCCTGTTCGCCGTTTAATATCAAATATTTGGAATACATTTTCTCTACGACAAAAAACTTAACTATGTTCTTCTTTCCCATTATACATATGCCAAATTATTTTTATACTTCGAAAAAACAGTAATATTCAATATCATGATGAAACAATAGAATTGACATACATGCCACGTGCCATCAATCAGTCCATTATATTTGCTGCTTATTTCAAGGTGTTTTTCATGAGAGGAAACTCAGAGTTCTAAAGATTAGCTTTTTTCCAACAGAAACGACAAAAGAAATACATAGATATTGCTCTTTCTAGTATATATATACTGTATGGAAATTTCTTCATTTCTATACACATCATCTAATGAAAAAGGATAAAAAAGATATATAAAAATAGCATTCAAGGTTAGATATCATATGATAACTTATTATAGTCTCTGTTTCATGTTAGCTAACAATAAAAGAGCTGAGTATATAGAAACAAATAACTGAAAAACGTTCGTATGATGGAACAACAACCAATGATAGATTCTCAACATCAAAATTCATTGTCAAAGTTTCAGAATAGAACGATTCGAAGAGATGATCCCGAGTAAGTATAGATGAGTGTAAAATTTCCATGTCTAGTATTAACTGTTATCATCTGAATTTTGTTCTCGTATTAAAGATTTCAGCAATGGCTTCACGTTTTCTTATTTAAGATATGGTCATCCTGTTAAAGGTAGTTTAACTGAAAAACGAGGCTTACAAGCTCAACAACATATCTTAGAAGAAGTGAGATACTTATGTAATATCATTAAGGAAAATGGTGAACAGCAACATGATGGCACGGTTCATATAAAATTTGAAAAATTATTTGACGTAAGAAGAAGAGAACAATTTTTCCATGAAAAAATGTCTTATATTTTTCATACTATTTAGATTTACACGAATATTTCCAATAAACTAGTTGGCATTTTACTTCGAGCTCGAAAATACGGCTACGTGACATTTCCAGGCGAAATACTATTTCAACATAAAGATGATCATGTCATCATTAAACTTATTCATCAATCGTAGACAATAATATTATTGATACAACCGTACAATAATTTTGTTTACCGGTGTGACCCCATGACTCTGCTATCGAAATGAAATTTCTTAACGAAATTTCAACATTTTATTCATCTTATAGTTTCTCAACAAAAGAGCGATCGACGCTGTATAATATCTAGAATTGCTGAGCAAACTTTCTCATTCCTTTCTAACTTTATTTGAAAAAAGTAGCGTTTAATATTGGCTTTCTATTTTTTGAATGAAAAACCATACACAATCGGATCCCATTTGGCTCAGAAAAGATTGTTGTACAATTCTAGATGTAGCACAATACAGCTCCAATCTTTTGTTGAAAAACTAGACGAAGAAACATACGTTCAAGTTTCGTTACAGAATTTCACTCTGGTAACAGAGATATATGACTACACCGTTAATTGATTTCTGATTTGCAGATTCACATCGAATGTAAATATCTTCTGTTTTTGAAAATAGTACGTGAAAAATCTACGAACATCTGCTTTCCGATTTTTATCGTGAAGCAGAGATTAATTATATTTGAATTCACGACTAACACATTTTCTCCCTCTTACATCGCATCGACCAGTATCAATCTTCAGACAGGCGGCACTTATCAACAAACTTTTTCAAGAAAAAATTCTTATACTTTCACCTTTTTAACATAAAACGTTTTACAAACAGAAAATACATATAAAAATACGTAAGCGAAATCATTCAAATTAAAAAAAGTGTCAGTTATTTCTGGGAATGTTATGAGTCTATTTTATATCTTTTTCAAACTTTGTCGCGAATTTCTGACGTCTGGTGACATGAAATTCTTTTGAGTTTTTAGAAATGCAGGGTAAATGTTTCTTTATAAAATAACCTTTTGGCGTGCTGTATGTGATTTTTGCTTGTAATTCGGTACTCATTCAGTAACAAACTTCTAATCGAGTCCGAGTCCAGGCTATTTGAAAGCTACTATTCAAACAATTATAAAATGCGAGTACAATAACGTTTAGAGCTCTGTGACTTCTCGTTTTACAGGAAAATGTTTACTCTATATTTCGGCATATTCAAAAAAATCTTTGTCTCTTTCCTACTTTCAAATCGTGCACTTTTTCCTGACGATCGAAAAATCCGAGATTCATAATATCCCTCCTTATGTCCTCATCCAATTCCCAAGTATTAGTGTTTTGTAAAAAATACATAAATAATCTGACGGTAACTGATTTTCAATGCCTAAAATTTTCAGTTTATTTAAACGATTTGTTTGATTTGTGAGGTTTTTGTGACGGGGACGGTGAAGATATGTTCGACCAACTATTTGCTGTACTCAACGGAGGACTATAAAACGCACTTTTTACGACAGCATTTGTCGAATCTACACTGTGTTGAACAACATTTGTTACTATTGGTGGCAAAAGTGGTTGACGAGCTAAATCAACGGTGATAACGAGCGTAGAACGTTAAATAATACTTTCATGTTCATATGAGATGGTGCTTACTTGTAGATGAAGAAGATGCCCATTTATCGTTTGTCACTAACGAATTTGATCGGGGTTGAACCAGATTTATACTCTAGAATAAATAAAAACAAAGTTGCTATGTCAAAAAAAGCAGAAATGGAGAAATTCTTTGAAGAATATTATAAAAGAGAATAATGATACTGATTAGACTTCCATAAAAGTGAACGGTTATATCTCATCTGAAAAACATCACACGTTCTCTCATTTGGATTATTCATGCCACAAATCATACTGTTATTTATCTTTTTTCTAACAACTATACGTACATTATATAATTCAGATGCAGATGTCATCGAATAATCCAAACTTGGTAGACGACGTTGATCTTTTCTCTTACCCAATTCGTTTGAATTTCTAAAAATACCAAAATTCAAAGAATGAATACCACCGTATTGGTAATTGATGAAGATACTCACTCTAAAGGTTCATCAAAGCGAGCAACTTGCGTATGAACCCATTCAAAAACTCGATTGCTAACTGGTGGTTGAGGAGGTTCAAGTACTAAATTAAAGATATTTGACATGGGTAATTGTTCGCTGTTAATAAGATTAATTAATACTTTTAACTGTTCCAATTCTTGTTTGTTCTAGCATATTCATTTTACCAACTGGTTGACGAACAGTAACTGGATTTTGTTTCTCCAATGCTCGAAGTAAATGAAGTCGTTGTTGAGGATCTGAAATGTAACTAATATAGACACATTCTTTATCTATTCCATTAACATACCCATTTTTTGTAATTTTTGTTTTCGTTCTACTCCATATTTCATTTTTTCAGCTCTTTTTAACATTAGCGCTGTTGTATCACGATTTTGAATTCCCCATTCATCTTGTAAAGTTTTTTGTTTATTATTTGTACCACCCAATTCTAATGTTGCTGCAAAACTTGAAGCGGATGACCGAGAGGATTGCAAATTCATTTCATCGTTATAATAATCTCTATTGTTGTTTTGTTTTATTGACTCATCAACTAATTTTGAACTTCCAACAGGTGATGTAGTTGAACGCCATGCATGACGAACTTGTTGTAATGGCGGAAGAGGTGGCTTAGAAGAGGTGGTTGCATGATGTATTGTATTTTTTGATAATGATCTAAAAATTATTTAAAAATTAGAAGAAATTTTGTTAATAGTGGTAAGATATTTGTTCATTTACGCTGATGGTGTTCTCGGGCGTAGTTTAGCGTCAAATGCAGCCTTGAATATATAAAAATATATTATTTCTTCTTTTATATAAAACTTTAATTTAAAAAATACACAACTTACCTCGTCAAAATCAAATTCTTTTAAATCTACTTCTGTGTAATTCTCATTATTACATGATAACATTTGTCTTGCTAAAGATAATCGTTTTCTCAATGAATAACCTTTCCATGTTGATTGTATTCGAATGGCAGCTAGATTATTTTTTATCTTATCTCGTACATGATAACCTCTCCATAGAGATTGAATTTGAATTACTAAACGTTCTTTATCAATAATTGGTTTTACAAAAAGAACTGACGGTTCTTGAAAAACTTCTTTTGATTTAACAATGACCTCTTCGTGTGTTATCTTCTCGAGATTGGATACTGTTTCGGGTGATTTTTTCAGAGATTTTGATTCATTTGATACTTGTTGTTCATGACAAATTTGTTTAAATTGTTGTAGTTCATCTTTTATCTGATTAACAAATAAATTTAACCTTGATGAAAAGTTGTCTAACATGTTAAATGATAATTTCTCTATTGACTGTCTAATATCGATTAGAAACACATTCATATCAGACAAAAATCTGAGATAAATTTCGATTAGTTTCAAACGATTCACTGTTTGTTCACTACTGAGTAGACTTTGAAAACAATTTTGACATATATACAATTGTTCTACATTGTCGACAATTGAGTCCATTTTTGTGGTATTATTGTTAATTCTTAATAAATATGTGAGATCATGATCCATTTGATATTGATCAATATTAATTTGATCATATAGGACAGGATT
>CAJNOQ010006273.1:0-13882 GCA_905250885.1 Didymodactylos carnosus
GAGGAAATATTTACACATGGTTAGATTTACTGAATGCTCGCCTCCAAAGTTACGAAGATTTTTTCCAAACATTCCTTTTCCTCACTGGAGAAATTTATTTTTTCTAGATTATAAGCGAAAAACATCGGAATTCTGCCCATAATTCTCATTTTTCTCTACCAGAATTCATTTCTTACGCAGTAAAAATACTATATTCATAATCGTCATCAGAAACTGAGTCGAATGATATATATTTCAAAACCTTTTGTTGATTTTCATTTTTTCGTGAAAATTTCAGTAATTTTTAGCCGTGAAAATTCGAAAAAAATGAAAATCAACCAAAAGTTTTGAAATATATATCATTCGACTCCGTTTTAGAAAAAATAAATTTCTCCAGTGAGGAAAAGGAATTTTTGGAAAAAATCTTCGTAACTTTGGAGGCGAGCATTCAGTAAATCTAACCATGTGTAAATATTTCCTCTACGACCTCCTACAAAAAACTAGATAGGCTCGCAAAATTGTGTTCCGCTTATGAGTCATGCACATAGTGAAATTTTCGCAAATAGACGTTTGGTCCTAAAAAAGTAATAAAACCATCTTCTAACTCAGTTATCGATGCTGAATCGGAAAAACTAAGTTAGAAAACATTCCATCTCGTAACAAGGCTGGAAAAAACGATTTGCAAAAAAGACGTGAATTTTTCGGATTTGGAGGCCCTCATGTTTTTTGAATTTTTCGACAGGAAGCAAGTGTCTAAACAAATCAAGACACATATATTCTTGACCGCCTTGAAGGTCTCTATCCAACGATGTACGATACGTTCGAAAATAATTTAGACTGTAAGTTTGAATCTTACACAGGACTCTGTTTTTCAGGGCGTTTGTAGCGATGCTTATATCTCCACGAAAACTCATCGGAAAATTCTGGAAGACATCTTACTTTGAAGAGAACACTTTCTTCTATCATGCTATGTATAAGAAAAAATCTGAATATATAGGAAAGGAAACAAAGATTTACGAAACTAAAAAATTGAGATTTTTTTGGCAAACGTAAAAACTTTTTAATTTTTCCAAGGAAAGTCATGGAGAGCTGGGAGTGGTCTCATTTTATAGCCCAGGCTTTCCCGCAAACTTTTCTGCAAAAAAGAGGAGCTGAGAGGAGTACCCTTAATAATTAATTCCCAATGAATATGCTTAGAATTTTATAATCATCCATTTAGGGTAATTTGAAATTGGTAATTAAATTCTTTTTGATTCCTGTTGTTTTGAGAGAAAGAGGATTTTGTTGACATAATACGCATTTCACGAACAGTTACCCATTAGAGTTCTGAAAAGAGACTGAAAAATATGTGTGTACAGGAACATTGAACAAAATGTTGAAATGAAACACCAGGACTGCTGCTTATAACAGAAATGCCGTATGAAAGTGTAACTAATTTGTTTATTCCTGATTAATAAAGGATATTTTCTTAGTAGGACAAGCTTGTATCTGTGGTACATGAAAGTGTGCGGACGATCCTCATAATATTTTAATGACAATTATGTTAAAACCGTCCTGAATAAAGTTTTGCTTTATGCGCTCAATTAGTAATGAACAACCATGAACAATAAGCTCAATCTATCTCTCGTTTTTCGTTGTCTTGCTGTTGTTGTTACAGAAATGAAATTTTCCACTTGATAACCGAATCACAGAGCTTGAAGCCTTGTATACGTATTTTTCTCGTATGTGAGAGAGATTGCACAATCACAGAACAGAAAAATTTCATTTACGTTCTCTTATTCTTATCGAATTGCACAATGTCAATTTGCCACAACATTTATACAAGGTTTGAATAGAGTAAGAATAGATGAGCCGCGATCTTAGACCATAACAATCGTTATGAGACTAAAGCTTATCGACTGGTCTATCAGACCACGGTCTGAGATCAAATTGACACTCATCCACCTTTTTTCCGATTGGCTTCACAACCTTCAGAATTATTTAGTGATTTACGACAACAACAATCATCCCTCCAATGTTTTTAATGAAGAATTGATTTTACTATCGCTTTTTACTGGCTCTCGTTTTGCTAATCGTAGCTGAACTTCTTCAATGTTTTCTTGTTGTTGTGGTAACTGGGGCGCTGGATTTTCCGAATTTTCGACTGGATGTTGTAACTTAAGGATATTAAAATCTGATAATTATCGTCGTACTGGTGGCTGACAAGAATAATACTTTCTTATTATTTGGTGATGTTCCGATTTTTTCAAGCATCTTCCAAATTAACCATGCAAATTCAATCAGCAACCATTCAAATGCAACGTTTTCAAACTCATCAGTTTCACCAGATTGTATTAATGATTCCAGTGAATCAAAGATTGCTCCAGTAATGTTTCTCAATAATCTTCTGAAACTCGTATTTTAATTAATTGGCGTTCGATGTTTTGTCATTCGTCTCGTATACAATATAACTGTGTAGCAGTCGGGAACACATTCAACTGCTTTCTTGATTTTATTCGCTCTATCACTATCTATCATCACCAATTTGACCTCTGATATAATTCAGTGATTGTTCATATGATTCAGTATTCCCTAGTGAATAGACTTGAAATCAAGTACTCAGCTAGCTGCAAATTTTCTAAAGTACTTAGTTAAGCACACGTCAATCATTTTTAGATTTAATACATGTCAAGTACTTAGAAGAACTTCGGATACCTGCATATATTTCGCAAGTACTTACCAAGTTACCTGTCAAACAATTGATGAAATACAGAGCATGGACAAGTACAAGTATACAAGTAAAAGTACTTTAGAACAGTACTTGTACTTCTTACTCTGTACTTTCAAAAAATACTTTATACTTGTAGTTTAAGTGCTTTTTTAGCTTTTACTATGATTCGCAATATAAGGTGCAATATATGGGCCCATTGGCGGGCCAGGGTCATCTTTTTTGGTGTGGCAAAATTTTTAAAAAGTGTAAGAAACTTCTAAAAAAATAGTCGTACAGGAAAACCCATAACGAATAAAAGTTTTTAGTGTGGCAACTGCCACACTTTGCCACAATAGTGGCCCGCCACTGCATGGGTGTTACATTAATTTAAGTTTTTCTTTTTTTGTAACGGCCTAGGCACATTCTTGTGAAAATAACCGATTGATTGATGGATTTTATCTCTTTGTGCGACCTCAGTTTCTAAACCGACATGTGCTGCGATCTCTCAAAAACGTGTGGAATACGAATTATTAAATTTTCCACGTATCACTAAAATACTACTGAACATTGTATGCTAATGAGAAATGCTTCGTTAACGAAACAGATGAACAAATCGTAACAAAATGCATTCATACGTAGGTATAGCTCACTGACACATCATCCTTGAACTAGGAACTGTGAAACTACTCCTGAACGGAATCAAAATAGTTGAGCTTGAAATATACTCATAGTACAAGTACAAAGTACTTGTTAAAAGTATAGAGTACAAAGTAGAAGTACTTCTCTAAATTATAAGTATTAGTACTTTGTACTTGAAAAGTACACGTACAAGTATCCATGCTCTAATGAAATACTTACCTAGTACTTATGTTTGTTAAGTTACTTGATAAGCACCTTTTTTACGTGTAAAAAAAGCTCCAGGTACTCTGGATATTACTTAACCAAGTACTTTTCTAAGTACTTAGTCTTAAGTACATTTCACTAGGGTTATTACACTAATGAATCATAGTGCGATCAAGAAAAACCGGTGATTTGTTTTCTGGTAAATCTGCGATGCTGTATTATGAAATCTGGTTGGGGTAACAAAATAACGACCTAAATTGAAAGTCGTACACAGACGTGAGCAAATAAGACGTAAATTATCACAACAGGATCATCGAGTAGAATCTGGTAAGATTCTTCTTAAGATTTCGATAATTTGTGAAAGGATATTGAAGAATTTCATCAGTTTTGTTTCATAATCAGTGTAGTGGCGGCGCCAGGATTTTTCGGGTGCCTGGGCTCAGCTCATAATTTTTCAAAAATCCGTTTAGAATTTTTAGATACTCTGTTTTCAAATTTCTGGGTGGTTGGGCTCAGCCCACCCTAGCCCTGGCTGGCGCCGCCACTAAATCAGTGTTCGTCATCATATTCTACTTTTTCATTTTAAGCCACTGATGCATAAGGAAAATAGATTCTTATCGAGTATTGCTTATTATCAGTTCGCTGCGAACTAATAATAAGCAATTCTACTCTATCTACAATATAAATTATAATTGGCTGTTAGTAGTTAGTGAAATATAGCTATTTTGAGGGCGAGGTCCCTGAAAAATGAGGGCTTTTGCAACAAAAAAATTATAACTCATTCTAGGCACATCAATTCGACTTCAAATTAAGAGCAACTACTCTTCAACAACTGTAGACTATGAAGCATGAAGGTTAACTAATATTGTGTGGTTCTGGAAATTCAATGAGGACGAGCACTCACGATTGAAACATACGTAGAAGAGCGAGGGTGAGGAACTAAGGGTCGCTCTTTCTACTATAGAATCTGCATTCAATGGGGATCATACTTATGAAAAAACAATAATCCAAACATATGGTTCCGAAAAACCAGCCAGGTGGAATTTTTGTCAGAAACATTACACATTCTATAGCAGAAACCGCAACCATTAGTTCCTCACCCTCGCTGTTCTACGTATGTTTCAATCATGAGTACTTGTCCTCAATAAATTTCTAGAATTACACACTTACTGGGAGTACTGTAAACTTTATACAGTTTGTTTAGAGACCTTCTGACTGTTAATGTAAAAGTTCTAAAAGAGTTTCTATAAACACTGAAACTCGAAAACGTCAAAAGACAGGAAACTGTCGTGAATCAGGACCAAACACGTAGTTGTTCTCATGAACACCACTGTTCATCGTATGTGCGAAAAAGGGATTCGTATCTGCTATATTTCACACTTTCTACTCCATCAGTTCGTAGTATCCTCTATGAAAAACCAGGACAGGAGAATGTTTTTACTTCAAGAAGTCACCAAGTTTTTTCAGCTTAGCTGTAGTGCGAAAAAGAGAAAGATAGAATGAAACACCGATAATACTGGGACAAATCGTAAAGCTAAAGATATCAGCTTAATATGAGAAACTTTCCAGTTTCCATGGGATACGAAGTTTTACTGTTTATTCTACTAAACTCTTTCAGAATTTTTCTACTAACGGTCAGAATATCCCGATAAACACCTTCGCTCACATTTTAAGCTGTAACGGAATACGCTTTAGAAAAATAGCAGTACCAGTTTGTAAGCACATGAAATTTCAAACATAATTAGCCCTAAAAAGAGCTGTTGGGTTTTTATCTTCTGATTTATTATCATCATTTACTCTTGATCACCTTTCTCACGCTCGTTCACCTCGAATTCTTCGAGCCAACTGGATATCTTTTGGCATGATAGTAACACGTTTTGCATGAATAGCGCATAAATTTGTGTCTTCAAAAAGACCAACCAAATATGATTCACATGCTTCTTGAAGTGCCATTATAGCGGATGATTGAAAACGTAAATCGGTCTTAAAATCTTGTGCAATTTCACGAACTAAACGCTGAAACGGTAACTTTCTAATTAATAATTCGGTTGATTTTTGATAACGACGAATTTCTCGAAGGGCAACTGTACCAGGACGAAATCGATGTGGTTTTTTAATTCCACCAGTAGCTGGAGCAGATTTTCTCGCAGCTTTTGTCGCCAACTAAAACAGTTTATAATAACATTAGCGTCACGGCTAGACCAGCAAAAAAAACATTGAACGAGAACCGCTGAGTGCAGAGAGAATTTAAATCTTCCTGAAGAGCGAACAAGGTTGAATAATGTACCTGTTTACGAGGTGCTTTTCCACCTGTTGATTTACGAGCAGTTTGCTTTGTTCGTGCCATTGTTATAAAGAGTTATAAATCGAGAATAGGTGCAAAGTGTGTAAACAAATATGCAGAGAAACGCAGAATGAATAGTGATTTTGTTACATTCTTCTTATATACACAAAACCTATAAGATAACAAAGAGAGCAGATTGGTCGAATAGGGTTGTTCTTAATGGACAAATCAAAGCACCGAATATTTTTCACATTGAATAATATGTCAGGCGAACTGAATTAGTTACGGACGTAATGAGTCATTGCATCGTTGCTGTTCAACTTTACTCTGTTCTCATTTGTGTACCAAGTCGTCTCGTTTGCACCAATCAAAGTTCGATTCTCTTCTGTGCGAAAGTACATATAATCGATCTGACATTAATTTTTTTTCATTCAGCTTAAACTCTTTCTTTTCACCAATTCTATTCATTAACTAAACAAAATAATGTCTGGCCGAGGAAAAGGTGGTAAAGGCTTAGGTAAAGGTGGTGCTAAACGTCATCGTAAAGTATTACGTGATAATATCCAAGGTATAACAAAACCAGCAATTCGTCGTTTGGCTCGTCGTGGTGGTGTTAAGCGTATATCTGGATTGATTTACGAAGAAGTTCGTGGAGTGTTGAAAATATTCTTAGAAAATGTCATTCGTGATGCTGTAACATATACAGAACATGCTAAACGAAAAACAGTGACAGCTATGGATGTCGTCTATGCTCTCAAACGTCAAGGAAGAACATTATATGGCTTTGGAGGTTAGAAAGCTATTGAAACGAAAACGTTAAAAAATCAAAAAACAAACAGCTCTTTTAAGGGCTATTACATCTGAAATCTTTTGTGCAGATATGTGTTATTGCCGTAGTATTGGAAAAAAATGGAACTTAACTTCGAGGAACGCATCTTAGTTTCTTGATAGTAAAGTTCCGTTAATTCTTTTTCTATTTAGACTATGAATCAACATTAAAATTTAAAGCCTGTGTAACCTCTTACTATGTTTTTAAATGTCGCTAAAGAACTTTGACCGGCTAAAACAGTAGGTAGATCATTCCAATCTTTTGAGTTTGATGGAAGAAAAGAGCGAGATGCAGATTTTGACAGTAGACGAGGAATAAACACGTGACTATCATGACCTAATCGAGAACTTTGAAGAGTCGTTAACCGTGAACTTACATCAAAAGAGATAGGACTTTTATGACTAAAAATTTTATTGGAATGGAGAAGGCGATAATATACGTCTGTTTGAAAGCGGTTGAATTTTAAATTTTTTTAGTTGAGAAGAACTACTAAATCTTGTGAAATCACCGCACTAGCAAGGCGCTGAATTTTATCCAAAATTTCAAGGTGAGAGTCAGAGTTTAATCGTAGAAAACAACCGCATTCAACCACGCTTCTAACAAGTTTTTTTTACAGAGGACAACGAAGAAATGAAGACCAGTCACGAAAGACGAGATTTCATTGACGTATATTCAATGTGAGTCTTTCACGTTAAATTATCTGAAATAATCATGTCAAAAAGCTTAAGACACGAAACTCTTTCTGTATCAACGGTATTTATTGAAAGAGTGAGTGAAGGAAGCATTTTAGTAGAGTTTGACAATAAAATCCACAGACATCTGTTTATGAACATTTTCCGTTCACGAATATTAAATTAAACGTGATTTCTCTTTTCATATCTCCTCTGCAACTGTGTTTTGGGTTATGCATGAAATATTAGGCTCGATTAGTGAAGAAAGTGTTAACTTTTCAGAACCTTACTTGCAATGACAATACAATATCTGAAGTTCAGACAACTACGAAAATTTGTTGTTAATCTTCGGTATCTTGCCAATGATCTAAGAAATTTTTCAACTTCAATATGATTTAACCTCGTAAAATAATTACTATTATCGATTTCTACTCATACGCCTGTCGTAATCTATACACCGCACTTGTGAGCCATGCTACATTGACGGCATAAGTTTCTTTTTTTCTCTCAGTTTACATACTCTTGGCAAACTATCGTCTTTCCACTCCATGTTGGTATGAAACTGCTTCATTTCATATTAAAATAGCGCGATCAATGTGAAAGCTCACGAAATCTCAAATTTTTAGCTCTAAAAAGAGCTGTTGGGTTTTTAATGGAGTTTGTTGTTGTGGTCGACGACGCTGTTTTACTTCGCACTTGTATACTTCGTCACAGCTTTTGTACCTTCTGAGACGGCATGTTTAGCCAATTCACCAGGCAATAATAATCGAACAGCTGTTTGAATTTCACGAGATGAAATTGTGGAACGTTTATTATAATGTGATAAACGACTTGACTCAGCAGCGATACGTTCAAAGATATCATTGACAAATGAATTCATGATTGACATCGCTTTTGAACTAATACCTATTAACGAACATTCGATAAATAAACGATTTAGAATTATTAAACGTTACTCACCTGTATCTGGATGGACTTGTTTTAATACTTTATAGATATAGATGGAATACGTTTCCTTTCGTCGACGTCTAACTTTCTTATCACCTTTAGCCGAAGCACCTTTACTCGTTTTGGTTACGGCCTTTTTTGATCCTTTTGATGGAGTTTTTGGAGGCATGATGATTTGAAAATTGGTTTAAAGATCGATAGACTGTGTATGAGAGTCAGAAGAATGAGATGAAGTTTAACGCATATTTTCAACATGCTTTTATAGTCGAAACGTGAGTAAAGTAGGACGAATCAAAATCATTTCTTTGTGTACATATGCGGCAGAGAAGAAGAATGAAAAGTATACAAGCACGTTGTCATACAGTTGATTTATTGCTTGATTCGTGAAAATGAACTAAGAAGAGAATTCATGTGTTCTCCTTCGTTGAATAAAGTATGTCAATTGATTGGTTCGTGTGCTCGTCTTCTGTGACTATATAAGCACGTTTGAAACTACAGGTAGACTATCTGTATCTATTCTACTCATCGTTTACTACATTTCTCTCATCTTTTCAAACAAATTTCACTTATAATCATGTCTGGTCGAGGAAAAACAGCTGGAAGTGGTAAAGCTCGTGCCAAAGCGAAAACTCGTTCATCTCGCGCTGGTCTACAATTTCCTGTTGGTAGAATCCATCGTCTTCTCCGTCGTGGCAATTATGCGGAAAGAGTTGGAGCTGGCGCACCGGTGTATTTATCGGCCGTTTTGGAATACTTATCTGCTGAAATTCTTGAATTGGCTGGCAACGCTGTAATGCATAATTTAAGATGTATAGTTGAACTATGTTTTGTAAGACTTCTTTCTTTTCAGGCTCGTGATAACAAGAAGACACGTATCATTCCTCGTCACTTACAACTGGCTATTCGAAATGATGAAGAATTGAACAAATTATTGTCAGGCGTTACAATTGCTCAGGGTGGTGTATTACCGAATATTCAAGCAATTCTTTTACCAAAGAAAACTGGTACTGAAACATCCGGTACACCACGTGATGTAACTACGTCGGGAAGTGCACATCCAAAAAAATCATCGAAAGCTGATAAATCCGAAGGAAAGTCATCCGGCGGTGCAGGAGCCAAAGGCAGTGCAGCGGAAAAAGCATAAGGACGAAATTGAGGAAACGAAACTCAAAACCCATCAGCTCTTTTCAGGGCTAAAATTCTTGATTTTAATGTGCTTTCATAACGATTGTGCTTCTGGAAAAGATACGTTCATTACGGAAAAGAGGGAAATACATTATTCAAGGGGACAGTGAACAAAGAAGAAAGCTTTTATCCATTCACGATTATCCACATTCGTCTTCCACTTTATCCTTCTGCTCTAGAAAGTTTTCTCCAAAACTCCCGAAAGTAGGATTTCTAACAGAATTTGCATAAAGATACTAATCTCTTCTCAGTAGACTGATGGACGTCAATTCAACTCACACATGTTGACTGTACTGTCAAGGATGAGAACTTGCTAGTTCGATACATGCTATGTGATTATATGACAGTATGAGAACGTTTCTCGTATTCTATACAGTTCGATCTCAAAACCATTATATTCATGTTTCGATACTCTTGCCCTGTTTTCGGAGAAGTCGATGACCGAGGTGGAGTACGACTATTTCTCAATCCTGACGAAAGTCTACTAGAACTACTAGATCCTACCCACTAACACTACACATATTGGAATTCGATAAGAATTGATCAGAATCTGCCATTTATCAAAGTGAGAACATATGTGGTATACTAATTTTTTCAATTCTGAAGCGGGATTATGGAAGTGGACACTACTTTTCTTCTCACAGATTATAGAGTTGGGTTTTTGAGTCGTAAACTGTACATGGAAACTTTTTTCTTTTTCTCAAGCCAAAAAGCTGATTCAGTCCGAAAATAACGAATCATGATTTTAGATGTAAACAACGAGAGAAAATTTTGGTGTAGAACACATTTATGCGTCTGTAATTCAAAGCAGGAAGTTTATCTTTTAATAGTTTTAAACTCGAATTCATAGATAAAGGTTGGGTTATAACGAATGTCCAAGAAGAACGAAGAATAGTCGCCGGTGGAATGCATACTAGGAAGGTGGAATGTAACCGACTGTAACCTACTGTGCACCGAGAAAGACAGCATGTGTCATATGATCCTTCACTATGGATAGTCCGAACTTTACTTCATAAAGAGACGTCAGTTTGTTTTGGAAGATTTGAAATTGTGTTGATGATTGAATGTCGTTCGGCAATTCATTGCACATTTTACTGATTTTATGTATTAAGGATTCTTGTAAGACTTAAATAGCACCGTTGTGCCAATAGTTTGACTGAGTAAAGAACAGATACACGTATTCACCGTGGTCAAACATCTTTTAAACTGTAAACAGGCTGTACTCATATTAAAGGTTCTCCTAGTATTTCAAGAGTTCTCTTATTATTTTAAGTTTAACTTCGACCAGATCTGGTTTTGTATATTCCGTTTCTGGTGAAGAATAGAAAAAATAGTTTTGGGAGAGAGAAATCATTGTATAGGTTAATACTTCGTTTTTAAAAAAGAAAAATTTCACTGATTTTTGCTGATTTTAAAAATTTGAACATTATAAAATTTCTAGAAAAGTGTTTTTAAAAAACTTAAGATTCACGTTTTCGTATGTAACTCGATAGCTTAATCTACTCTAGTGGAACTTCTTGATGCAAGAAGCTACAAGAAAGCAAGGAAAAAACAAGAAAGTGGGTCACTTCTTGCAGCAAGAAATATTTCTTGTTTTCTTGGCTCAAGATCTTGTGCCAAGAAATGTAAGAAAACACTTCTTGCGTTTCTTGAGCCAGGAAAGCAAGACGTACTTTTCTTGCCCTTCTTGCCTGCAATAAGATTATTTTTTGTGTTTCTTGACGCAAGAAAGAAGATTTCTTTGCTTATTTCGTGGGTCACGAAATCTAGTTGTATATTTTCTGGAACAAAAACTTAAATTTCTTGGATTTCTTGGGACAAGATCTTTTCCCCAAGAAATGCAAGAAAAAGAAGTATCACTTTCTTGTCCAAGAAACGCAAGATCTTGGGACATTTCGTGGGGCAAGATCTTGGCCAAGAAATCAAAAAAAAACCTTTCACTAGGGTAACCATGGCCATTTTTATCAAAAAATGTTTTGGCTGAAATTTTGAATTGTCGGCACTTTATAATGAAATACCTGCGCTTCAATCTCTTTCATCGTAAGAGTTTTTGTTGTTTTGTTATTTCGAAAGCACAGTTGGAGTTCTATAGTATTGCAACACACACTTCGTCGTCGATTGACTTTTTTTTATGTGCTTAATTTTAGTTTTTACTTTAGTAATCACTCTTAAAGTCTTGAGCTTTCTTTTATAACTTGACATTATTTTCTAAATAAAACTAAGCTGAAGTATAATTTTGTTCAACTGTTTCCAGGTATTATGTATTAATCATTAGTTTGATTTTGTTACTTTTTACATAAATAATCATGTACTGAAAGACCGCACTCACTTCCATTTTTTCATCGCTGGCCGATGTTGAATAAATCCGGTGAGAACAACTGGTTTGTTTTGTTTCATATATTCAACTAATAATTGTTCTATCGATGGTTGTTCAATACGCTCAATTTGGTGTTTGACAATTAATGATTTATCGAAGTAGGAAATCAAAAGCAGAAAAAGAAAAAAAGAAAGAGAGAGACTTACCCAATTTTCTGATTTTTTAGTTTTTTTGTGTGCTAAGTGAAGTACGATAGATGAAGTAAAGCACAAAGAACGAAAAAAGAATAGAAACGATATGAATGTTGCTTGATTAAATGCTTGGTTAAATAATAAAACATTTTTGGTGATATTTTGTTTTTGTTTTAATAGAAAATGTGTGTTTTTTAAAATAATACGAGGATGAAGTTTGAATACAAAAAATGGAGAATGTATACACGAAAATTTATATGTGTGTCGAATTCTTCTTCAGTAAATGCTCGTTTTAAAGAAAGATGGTTCATAGTTCAAAAAGTGGATGTTTATATAGAATCTGGTTCATGCAGACGGAAAAATAAGAGAGGAGAGAAAAATGTTTTCATTTTGCTGGAGAGAGTGAAGTTTGCGAAATTCTTCATTAGAAGTGGAAATTTTAATTCAAAGAGTGAAATTTGTAAAGATTTGCTGAATTTTAGGCTGAAATATTTTGGAGTGTTTTTGTTTGTCCCAAGTTAAAGTTTTAGCCTTACGAAATACTTTTATGTTGATGTTTTGGTTGCTGAAAAGAGTTTGTTCAAAATCGCTTTTCATGGTGTTATAAAGTTGAGGAACTGTACGAAGGTGCAAGACTAAGACTGTTTATCCACGAAAAGTGAGAGTCATCAAAGATCCCCGACCTGTAATAACGATGACTTAAGTCAAACAAGAAAAGAGTAACAAAAAATAACAAAATAAAGAAGGCAACTAAGGTTAGAACCAGAAGTAGTAAAAATAAGAAAATTTAAAAAAACCAAACAAACAAAAAGAACAAATATAAATGCAGGAAAAAACAACAGACAAAGAAACTAACACGATTTCCTTAACTGACAAATATTCCACTGAAAGAGATACTGAAGTAAAGCCTTTTGAAAGACATTAAAGAAGAAAGACGAATAGCTGACTCTGGGAGATTATTCCAATCAGCAATAGTTGAATAAAAAAAGAAGAATGTACCGTTTGCGGAGGAAAACCGTCAACGGAAGGTGGAATGCGAACATACTTAGAGTGATGAAGACGTAAAAATGAGTAGTGAGGACGATGAACAGTAATAGAAACAAGGACTCAGACGATGATAAATTTTGAAAAACCGAAAAAGTCTGAAATATTTACGACGAAGAGAAAGGTTTGGAAGAAAAAGTTGAGACTCAAGTAGCGAACTAGAAGAACGGAAGTCAAAGTTACGAGAAATAACACGAGAAGCGAGGTTGTTTATTGCATCAAGTTCAGAACTGGTCCGATACGAATAAAATTATTCCCGATAAATAGTCAGGTTTTGGACCGAAATGCTAACTATCCACTAGAGTTCTCTCGATACACCAAGAAATTATGAATAGGGCTTATAGTCAAGTTGTTTAGAATGGATATGCTTGTATCATTCATTAATTAAACTTATAGTTAAATGGTTAGAAAATCGTAAGGCTTACGTTGTGTATGGAGAGTTAAAATCCAAAATTTTCTATTTATATGTGGGTTTCCATCAAGGAAGCTTATTGAGCCCATTTCTATTTATCATTTTCCACACCGCTCTAATTAAAGAGGTTGGTGTGACTTCCTCCCATATGTTTTCGGATGATCTCTCAGTAGTTATGTCATTTTCGATTTCTAAACATCTGCATACTATGTTGACCCAACTGAAAGAGGTTGGCAATATACTATGTACTAGACTCGTTGAATAAAAATCGGAAAATGCCCTATGCCTTATACATAGGGGAATTTTCAAAAAAAATTCGCCAAAAAGTACTTCTAATAGGGGACGGAGGTTCAAGTACGTGAATTCAAGTACGTGAGGTTACCGTTGGACTACTAGCAGGCGACAAAATTTGACCGCAATAGAAGACCACCCTTTAGAACTTGACTTGAGAGACAAAATAGAAGACCAGGTGGTCTTCTATTATGGGGGG